>CABHPP010136041.1:0-40533 GCA_902168425.1 Peromyscus attwateri | reverse complement strand
AAAATAAAATAAAATAAAATAAAATAAAATAAAATAAAATAAAATAAAGTTTAGTTCCTGAAACCACGAGGAAGTTCTACGCATGAGTGAGGTGTGGGTAGGTGTGGGTGCAGGTCAACGTTGGGCTAATTAGCCAGTAGTGATATTAGAAGCCACTGCTAAAGCCATCCCCGTGTGGCAGGTGGTGTTTCAGCTGTCTCTGCAGGGTTAGTTGGCTATTTGAGAGCCGGTGTTCTTGGATTCCCCAGCACAGGTCAGATTCGAGGATGGGATGCCCCACTCAATGCTGACTCTGACACACTGTCCGGAGTCCGAAGGGTTTCAGCAGGGCTCACAGGCTGCAAAGGTAGGGTCCATTGCATCCTAGGCTCTGGAAGATTCTGCCACATGTGTGCTACCCACGAAATGTTAAGGACATTTGGCAGAGAACTGGCTGTTCACTGTCAGGTCTGTGGTTGGACACTTGGGCCTTGCTCATATCTGGAGAACTATATTTCAGCTAAGGAACCAATGAAGACTCTTAACCGTGGCTTGAGGCAAACTGAATCCACAGCTCTTGTTCTTCAGCCTTTCCTAGGATTCAGTGGCGTCAGGGGTGGGAGACGGGGAATGTCTTAGAGGGGCTGTGGGTGAGAGCGGGCAAAGTACGTGGGGACCCATGGGTTGAAGCAGGTCTATTAGCTGCAGGACTTCTCAGGGCCTCTGTTGCAGTAACACGCATTATGTCCGGCAGGACTGTCCTAGACTGTGTTCCTATTACTTGTTCAGCTATGGAACGAGATGTAAGCAAGTGCGGAGTCCCTGCCCACACTGCTGCCACTATGGAATGGGCCGCCACCATGTTTCCCCTCTATGACAGAATGTATCCCTTCAAACTGTAAACTCAAATTAACCCTTCTTTTTGTGAGTTGTTTCTCGTCGGGTCATAGCAACAAGACAAGTAAGGGACACACAGGCTGAGCTCGAGGGCAATCAGAACGACCCTCTGCTGGGATTCCAGACACCGGGAATCCTGCCCACATCTGGGAAGAATTGTGGTTTCCTCAGATGCAGGTGAGATGGAGCCTTGAAGCCTCCCTTTTCAGTGGCTTCTGTGGCAGCTCCCTCACCTGTTCCAGGTCTCCAGGTACTAATTTTGGGGAAAGGGACTCTTTGCTTAGAACAATGACTCTGGTCTCACTGTGGCCCTGGAGGGGTGCTGTCTGCTGTCAATACGAGTTAATTCATTGTAACTTTTTTTTTTTCTGTTCTCAGTATTTGTACGAATGACTTCCCTTGTAGTGTGTGTGTGTGTGTGTGTGTGTGTGTGTGTGTGTCTGTGCATGCATACATGTACATGTGCATGTGAATGCAGCAGTGAGCCTTGGGTATGACTACTCAGGCATTGCCTACCTTGGTTTTTAAAAAAAATTTGTTGTGTGTATGCGCAATGTGTATGTGTGGGCATGCCGGCCACAGCACACATGTCAGAGGACAACTCTGTGGGGTAGGTTCTCTCTTTTTCCATGGGTCTCTGGGATCAAAGTCAAGTCGCCAGGTTTGTGTATCAAGTCTGATCATCCCTCACACCTGAGTTTTCCCTCCAGCTCTGTCTGCTTGCTTGTTTATTTGATACAGGATCTTTCTCTGGGATGTGAGGCTTGGTGAGTAGGTGAGGCTGGCTGGTGAGGGAGCCTCAGGGGTCTCTTGTCTCCACCTCCCCGATGCGGGGGGTTACAAATGTACAGGCTTTCTTATGTGGGTGCTGGGGACTGAACCAAGATCCCCAGGCTTGTGCAGCAAGCACTTTACTCATGGAACCATTTTCTTAGCTCTCTTTTACTTTATAAAGACATTCTGTTTTGGTGACTGCTGGGGTGGTCTGCTGTGCTAGCCACCCTTTAACAGACCCAGCTTTTTTTGTTCTTCGTTTCTCATTCATTTTGTCTCAAAATAGAAATATAACAAAGCTTCTACGAGCAGAGGCAAAGCAGTACATCTCCTACTTTATCATCCTTCCTGGAAAGCACCTTCTAAGCCACAGAGAACACTGTGTAAAGAGGCAGTGGCAAGCAGGAGCGGGAGTCCTGTTATGCTTTACTGTGCTCATGTGACAAAGTAAACAGGGAGCAGCCACCACCATAGTCCACCTGTGGCCCTGGGAGATTTGTTGGGTTCTGTCCTGTTCTCTTTGTCCTAGGAGTTGGCCAACAATATTATATAGAGCTGATGTTGTTTGAAAGGACACCCACGATTTATTTCACTCTCCCTTATATTCTTTACCCCAGCAGAAACCAGAGTTATGATAGCCTCATATTGTAATAACAAGATACATGTTCACCAAGCAATTTTAAATACAGTTAGAAACAATGGCCGAGAAGTGGAAAAAGAACCCTATTGTAAAGATGCCTTGCTTATTTATGCTGTGGGCTCATGAGCCACAGATCTTGCGCTTTGCCTATGTAACTGAGTTGATACTTACCTTAGATTATGAGGTTCATGTCGTTATCCCCATTCTCATGTAGGAGGAAACGGAAGACCTTTGTCATGCTACTCAGCTTCCCACTGCTGTAAGCAAATACCCAAGATAATGAATTCATGAAGATAAAAGGCTCACAGTTTTGGAGGTACTAATCTAAGGTGGATTCACGTCAGGGATTGTACCTGTGGGGAGGCACAGCATCATGGCTGGAGCACATGGAAGAGCAAACAGCTCATTCTACAGCAGGGAAGTGGAAGAGACACACAGGAAGAGGCTGGAGTCCCTCAACTCTCTTCAAGGGTATATTTTCAATGACTCAAGGACTTGCTACATGGTTTCTCCTTCTGGATACCTACAGTACCCCTTGATAACACCTCCCTGGGAACTGAACCTTTAACCAGGGACTTTGGGGGGGACATTCAACATCTAGACTATAGCTCATGCAGTTGGCAGGGACAGAAAGAGAATGGAAGTCAGTTGTGTCTGACTCCGAGTTTCACTTAATGCTTACCACTTCTTAGAACAGGTGCATTCGACTCATCCTGCACTAAGGGGAGTCCCTGGGAGAACTGGAGGCATGCCTTGCTGCTGTTTCATGCAAGAGGCATCACTGGACAGGTTTTTGGAAGCAGGCACTCACCCTGCTGGGGGCCAGGTTGGCACAGTTTGACTGCTGCCGGGCTCCAGCAGGACATAGAGCTGATGCCCTCAAGGTCAATTCTAGCCACCTCAGTCTGTGAATCTGTGGCTCAAAAGCTGTCAAACAACCTCAAAGGAGTAAGTAAATGAGGGAGCAAAGTATTTCTTCTTCCCCGTTAAGCCTTGGCCTGGAGTCTCTCTTCTACACTCCCCATGAGAGATGAGGAGTTTTCAAGAGCAGATTAACATTTCAAACTGTTTCGTGCAATTAGACCCGAACACCTGGCTTTGCAATAACTCTCATTTTGGTGTGTGCTAAGGGGTCCTTGAAATTCCCATGCTTGGTGGCTTACTCTAATGGCTGGTCACCAGCTGCTGTGTTGGCATGTTGCACAACAATTTATTGCCCATCCCCACTGGCCTTTGGCAGAAGTCCCAGCAGAAGCAGGTAGCAGGTTAATGCTGACACCTTCTCTTCCTCCTGTCTCATGGGTCCTGGATCTTCTGTGACAAGCGGCTGAGGCTTATGGGAAGAGTTTCAGGAGCTGAAGATCTCATTGGTTAGCAAAATAATCCTTTGTGCCTCAGCACCTTGGCTGATTCATCAAAGGCAAAGGTGTGAGCAAGGGACAGAGGGAGGCGGGGCAGCTCAGAGCAGCACCGTCTGTGAATCGATACATTGGTATATTGCCTTGGGAAACCCTTAGACACACGTTGTCATTTGCGAATTTTATATCAATGTCGTGAATTAGGTGCAAATTATTTAAGCACAATACTGAAGAACAAGCAAAAATCTAGGATCTAGATAGGAAGCTATGGCAGACCTCTTCCCCTACCCTCTCTCTGACATAAGCTCTCTTCACCCTGTGAGTAATATTGGTGGGATGTGGAGTACTGCTTCATTCCTAGGATGCCAACATAGGGATATCTTCCTGTTCTGGACCCAAGAACGTGCCCTGGGATGGCCAGTCAGACACTCAGGGATCTGAATCCACAGGCGTGCTTGAAGATGAAAGCACAGGTAAGGGAAGCCTTGGTTAGCCTTGTCCGTGGGGACATGGAGCGATCTGCCGAGGTTTGGTCCTGGGGGGCATCCTGACTGATGACTATTCGGCTGCGGCTGCACAGGTGTGTTACCCACTTTCACGTGTGTGCCTTTGGGTGCTTTCTAAGATCCAGGGAGTTTCAGAAGACAGTCGTGAGTTTGAGATCCCTCAGGGTCATCCCATGGCCAGCACAGGTCATTGGTATCTGTGGTTGTTAAATAAAATGCAGCCTTGGGCTTTATTTGAAGAATTATTGTAAGGATTTGGCATGAGGATGGAGAGGGCCCACCCCTACAGGGAGGACACTCTGACACACAAGTGTCTCAGAAGTTAGGCAGAATGACATTTCTTTTACAGAGGCGCGAACAAGGCTAGATGGAGCTGGCTGTGTGCTCAGAGGATCAGGACAGTGGCTTAGACATGATCTGCCTAGAGAACACACTGTCTTTGAAGAGCTGTTGGCTGGCTCAGGCTGAGGATTGCCTAAGTTCAAGGGCCTGGGAAAAGGAAAAAAAAAAAAAACTTCTTAATTCAAGTTTTTCTTTTTCTGAGATGGTCTTGTGTAGCTCAAGCTGGCCCTGAATTCATTAGATAGCCAGGAATGACCTTGCATTTCTGATCCTCTTGCCTCTGCCTCCTGAACGGTGAGATTACATTTGCATACCACCATGGCTGGTTTATGAGGCGCTGGGGGTTGAGCCCAGGGCTTGGTACATGCTGGGCAAGCATGCTACCAACTAAGTCACAACCCTAGATATAACTCAGGTTCCTCTAACAAGCATTTTGTTCCTATTGTAATTGAACAGTCGGGGATGAAACAGTTCAGTGGCTCATGTATGAAGCAAAGAATGGGACCTTGGGGGGTCTTCATCTGATCTTGCCATAGACAAAAAGGGAGGCCTCAGAGCTCTCATGGATGCCATATAGGGAAGGGCAACTCTTTGCAATATGCTATTTACCACAGCACAAAACTATGGTGTCAGTTTTCCCTGGTTAACAGCAGTCTGAACGATTAAAAGGGGAACACTAGGAAGAAATAGTACATTTTAAATCATGTGACATCTGATAAAATCTCATGTTGTCTCACTCCATCTTACGTGATGTGAGACTTATCTTTTGTCCAATGTATCCATGGTATGTGTGCTGCCTACCAGTTAGTCACTTAGCAGTGTGTATTGGTATCACAGGGCTGGGTTCAAGTTATTTTACCTAATGATGGCCATTTCAGTATTATATTAATATTGTTTTAGTTTATTACTTGTTGTTGTTTGCTTAATTATAAATGGATAATAGTTATCTATGTACACAAGCATAACACACAGACTTTGACACTATGTGCTATTTTAGACATCCCCTGGGAGCCTTGAAATATGTCCCCTGTGGACAGCGGGCGGTTATTGTATCACAAACCTGGTGTACTTTTAAGACACTAGCACAATTATTTGATGTTGCAAATGCTTCATATGTATTTGTGGAATTTTTCATGATAATTATATTACAGCAATCTCCAACAGAATATGAAAATGGAGATCAATTACAACTTCAATCTTCCAGGCTGAAATTTCACTATAATTCCTATGCAGTCATCAGCACTCACTCCGGTGAACAGGCCCGTGTCCTAATGCAAACAGACTGTTCGTGCAGCCAGCAAGCCCTGCACGCACCCAGCATCGCAATCAGCTCTCTCTCGAGCCTTTTCTACTGCAACGACAGTTCTTTCTGAGGTGTGGAAAGGGGTGTAAATTCTAAACCTTTTTCTTGATAGGCTTTCAGACACTTTGCCAAATAACCTCCTCAGACAAAAACAAGAAGAGTTTTGTGTAGCACGAAGATGGAATTAAAAACTGAGATGTGTGTGTGTGTGTGTGTGTGTGTGTGTGTGTGTGTGTGTGTGTGTGTACACATGTGGAAGCCAAAGTCAACCTCAGGTCTCATTTCTCAGGAGCCATCTACCTTGTTTTTAGGACAAGTTCTCTGACTGGGGCTTGCTGGTTAGGCTAAGCTGGTTGGCCAGGAAGCTCCAGGGGTCTTGTTGTCTCAGCTCCCCTCCCGCCCTAACCATGCTGAAACTATAAGAGCATGTAGTCCCCCGATCCAGGCCTTTGCTTCTTTGTGAGTGTTGGGGATCATATTCAGGTATCCATGCTTGTGTTTGTTGCGCTGCGCTACACTGCTCAAGCTTTCTCCCTGGCTCTGAGGCTAGTTTTGATCTTGAGAACCCCACAGCTCTGAGAGAGTTCTGCTCACACACGGTAGTGACTATTTGAGAAGAGCAATAGATGAACCCACGATGCTGCAGATATGAGTCAAAAGGACTCAGGGCTCGGCCTCGAGATACTGCTGGCCTTTCATAGGCCTCTGGGTTACAAGCTGATGCCAGGATGCTTTCTTTCTCCTGTTCTGCTTCCTCTAAACTGTCCAGGGCTGACACTTGACCACCCTTCTTTATTCAGTCTTTTCTGTCTTCCGTGGAAGGTGTTCTTCCACGCTCACCCACACACCCCAATGTCCTGAGCCCATGTTGGGACCTCAGAGCCACTCAGGGTGCTGACTAAGGGAATCCTCTCTGGGGCTGTGTTTGTAGACCCAGGTTCCAGAGGTAGCAGCCGTGGGTTTCACTTTTGTCCTTCTGCTGGTTCGCTGTGAAGCTTGGTGAAAGTTGTTGCAGCCTTCTGTGTCTTAGTCTCAGGTCGAAGGTGGGTTGGTGATACCCTTTATTGGTTGCTGTGAGGATTAAATGAGATAAGCCAGGGCTGGAGAGATGGCTGTGCAAACATGAGGATCTGAGTGTGAATCTCTAGCACCTATGTAAAATCTAGGCATGGCCAGGTGTGCCTAGAACACATGCCATGGGGAGGAGACAGGTAGATTCTGGAAGCTCACCGGCCAGTCAGCCTAGACAAAGAGGTGAGCTTCAGGTTTTATAGGAGATTCCACCTCAAAAGAATGAGGTAGAGAGTGATAGAAGACACACAAGCTCTCCTCTGGAATGCAGCTGTGCTCACCACTGTACCAATGATCAGTGCCCTCCTATGACTTCTGCATGCATGTACCACCCCCATGTGCAAATGCACACACACACACACACACACACACCCACACACACACACACACACACACACACACAAATAAGATTATCTACATCACATACGTCACATCCAACAGGTACAGAGTGAATGTTATTTGCTAACGGTGATGGTGGTGGTGGAGGTAAAGTCAATCTGTTGGATCCTTTCTCCTTTCTCACAGCACCACATGGTCGCTTTCCAAGCTAATGGCTGCAGCTTTGCCAGGTAACCCGCTGTCCTCCACTAACCCGCTCCTCCTTCTTACCCGTGGACGCAGCACTTGGGATGGGTCAGAGTCTGGTAAACGTTACTAATGTCTTTTAAAAAACATTTTATTATTTTTAAATTATGTGTTTCCCTGTGTGTATCTGTGAACCTGAGTGCAGGGGCCCAAGAAAGCCAGAGGCTTGGAGTGCCCCTGGAGCTGGAGTTACAGGTGGATGTAGGCCATCTGATGTGGGTGTTGGGAGCCGAGCTTGGATCCTCTGCAAGAGCAGTGTGTGCCCCTACCTGCCGAGTCTTCTCTCCAGCCCTGTGGTGATTAGTAATCACCAGTAGTCTTAGTAATCAATTAGTAGTCTCCCTCAGTGTTCAGTTTCTTCTGCAGTGTGCCAAGCTTCCCTCTGCTGATCTCCTTGACTTCCTACCATTCAGGAGGGACTCATTCTCATTCTACTATTTGGGGAAACACTCCTTGTCTCAACACAGCAAGGTGTATAAAAAATACTCGTCTTTAGTGTGAGCAGTATGTACATTCCAATCTCAACTATACTCCTTCCATTTGTGTGGCTTTAGGAATACTAATTCAAGGTATTTAATCTCTCTGAGCCTCAGTTTCCGTATCTTTTTTAAAAAAAATTATTTAACTTTATTTTATGTGCGTTGGCATCGGATCCCCTGGAACTGGACTTACAGGCAGCTGTGAGCAGCCATGGAGGCGCTGAGAATTGAATCTGAGTCCTCTGGAAGAGCAGCCAGTGCTCTTAACTGCTGAGCCATCTTTCCAGCCCCCGGTTTTCCTTTTTTTTTTTTTTTTTTTTTTTTTTTTAAATAGAAGTAACAGTGGTAATTTACTTAATGGAATTGTTGTGTGTGTTCAATGAGGTAAGAGTTATATAGTTCTTGGCACAAAATACAAGCCTTTGTCAAAGTTAGTTTTTACTTTTGGTTAAAAAGAAAGTATATATGTATCTCATACCTCCAGCAATCTGACTGTCTCTTAAACGTCCTAGCCCTCCTAGTCGCAACACGTGGTACTAAGCCTTAATACATGAGCCTTTGGGAGACACTTAGGATGAAATGAAAGAGGTGGGGAGGGCGATCAAGGCAGGAAATAGGACAAGTCCCTGATGCAGACAGCAGTTGTAGTAGAAGGTACTGGGCCTCATGGCATGCTGTTGCCAGGGCTGATCGAGGCTGTTCCCATCCTTCTTTGGGGATTCAGTTGAGAGCTGATGTATTCTGTGATGGGCCTGACCTTTTGAGATCCTTCCCTGCAGCCCTTAGCTCTGCCTTTCACCTGATTCCCACTCAGATCATGCAATAGTGCACTGTAATTTGGGGTTGGGAGTAGGTGGAAGGCCTGCACCTCCTGATGCCTGTCATCCATGGGGGGGGGTGGTTAGAGGCCTGTGGGGAGGGGGTTTGGATGCTGTCTTAGGGCTTCTTCTGTATTAGTCAGTCAGACAGTTACATTTATTGAGTATGTACCGCGTGGAAAGTTATTGTCATGGACGCTGTAGAGAGGGAATTACCACATCTCTGTTGCTGAAGACCATTGGACAGTCAGGGCACATGTCTGAAAGCTGTACCAGGACTGATGTGACCGAGTAAGTCCTCTTGAAGTAGTTTGCTGTAGGAACAGGGCACTGAGCTGGGGTTGAAGTGGACATGTTGCTTAGATTTGGATGAGGCTCATCAGGAAAGCGTTCCAGGGAAAATGGTTTGGGCAGGGTGTAGGGATAAGCAGGGTCCTAGAATACTGGAGAGGAGGGGGTAGGTATTGTAGAAGGGACAAATCATTTGCAAAGATATAGAAGCAAAATGTGCATGGCAGATGGTTCTGTCACTGCTATAGCTAGGAGCTGACTGTGGCAATACCACCGATGATGTCTGTGATACCATCGTTTTAGGGAAGAGTGGCAGACAAGTATGGGGAGCAATGAGGCTATTACAAGGCCACTTGACAAAGCATTCCTGGATGTTTCCTGGAAAAGAGAGAACTGGTCATCTGGGCAGGGCCAGATGCAGTTTAGATGCCAAAAAGAGCAAGCCCAAGAACAACTGGAAGAGGCATGTGACTTCCCAGAGCAGGGGTCAGGGAGGAAATGGTATAGGGGAGAATAGCAGTGGATCAGAGAGGCAGCAGGCGGGTCCGTGGTGGGTGGCTGAGGCTGGTGCTGGATGCTAGGGTTCCTAGCATGCTTGAGTCTCTGGGTTTGAACTCTAGAGCCACAAAACAATAGCAAAAAACCCAAACCATAAACCGGGAGTGGTGGTGCACATCTGCAATCCCAGCTCTTGTGGGGCAGAGGCAGGAGGATCAGGAGTTCAAGGCCATCTTCTGCTACATAAGGAGTTGAAGGCCAGCCTGGACTACTTGAGACCCTGTCACAAACAAACAAATAACAGAGTGAAAGATAAAACACCCCACAAAACAAACAAACAAGCAAACAAACAAATCAACAAACCAACAAACCCAAGATGAATCTCCCCAAATCAAAACCAAAACACTAAAAAACCACAACAGCAACAACAAAAATCTCAAACCAAATCAAATGAAATAACCAGGCAGTGAGGCAAGAAAACAATAAACAAACAAGAAAGTAGCTTGGGAGCTGTTCTGGCTAATTTTATGTCAACTTGACACAAGCTCAAGTCATCTGAGAAGAGGGAGCCTCAATTAAGAAAATGCCTACATAAAATCGGGTTGCAGGCAAGCCTGTAGAACGTCTTCTTGATTAGTGATTGATATGGGAGGGCCCAGCCCACTGTGGGTGGGGCCATCTCTGGGCTGGTGGTCCTGGGTGTTACGGAATATTCCTTTACCCTGTATGAAGATGTGTCAGTCACTGTGGTTGGTTTAATAAAGAGCTGAATGGTCAACAGCTAGGCAGGAAGATGTTAGGTGGGACTTCTGGGAACAGAGAGGTCTGGGGAAGAAGAAAGGTGGGGTCACCAGCTGAACACAGAGCAAGACATGCAGGAGGAGAGGTAAAAGCCATGAGCCACATGACAGCATGTAGATGAATAGAAATGGGTTAATTTAAGTTATAAGAGCCCAAGCTATAGGCTGAGCTTTCATAATTAATAATAAGTCTCCATTTTTTTTGTGAGCTGGCTGCCCAAAGAAAAATCTGGCCACACCTGGGTTCTATAAGAAAACAGGTTGAGCAAGCCATAGGAAGCAAGCTAGTAAGTAGCCAGCCCTGTATGGCCTCTGCATCAGCTCCTGCCTCCAGGTTCCTGCCTTGTTTGAGTTCCTGTCCTGACTTCCTTTGATGATGAACTGTGATGTGGAAGTGTAAGTCAGATGAACCCTTTCCTCCTCAACTTGCTTTTTGGTCATGATATTTTATTGCAGCAATAGAAACCCTAACTAAGACAGAGGCTAATAGGATTGGTTGATTCACAAGATTCTCTGTCTCTCTCTCTCTTTCTGTCTGTCTCTGTCTCTCCCCTTTCCTTGAGGGCTTTGTTGGAATATTGTGTTCATCTTTTATATTGTTTAGGTCCATCTTACTAATTTTTCTGAAACAACAGTTAAAAGAATAGAGGACTAAATGGGTCTGGTGGTACACAGCTGTCATCCCAGCACACAGGAGGCAGAGTCCAGTGGATCTCTGGGAGTTTGAAACCAGCCTGGACTACAAAGTGGGTTCCATGTCAGCCAGGGCTACATAGTGAGACCCTGTCTCAAAAAACAAAAGTTCCTTAAAAAAGGAAAAGGGTACAGGGCCTTCTCCTCTCATTTGAAATTCTTGTTCCTATGATATCTATGCCCGGGGCCAGCCTTCAGGATCCAAGCCCTGGTTAATGGAGGCTTAGGTTAACAGTGTCCCTTTCCCAGTGGGGTGAAGATACTGGGAATTCTTGTCACTAACTGGTGCTGCAGAGGACCTTGAGGGGACATAATCTGCCTTAAATGGATTTGCCTGTTGGATCAGTCTGTGCTTTATACCTCTGAGGAGGAGGAGGAGGAGGAGGCTGGAACGGGGCAATCGGCAGCATCAGGCAGACATCTGCCCATGGCAAGGTGAATAAATCTACCTGGCAGTCAAAGAATCATGGATTGGGCTTTTTTTTTTTTTTCTTTTGGTCTGCATTCAAGTAGGAGACCTCACTTGTAGTCTGCAGAAGCACTCCAGGGGTCCCCTCATTTAGAATGCACAAGGCATCCTCTGTGATCCAGGGATCTGCCATGTACATGGTAGGAAGCTGGCTTGGCTTGGAGCTGATTCAGTCTCTGTGGCTGTATTGACTTGTGCTACAAGATCCTGGAACTCAGAGGTGGAAGTGGGTCTTCCTGAAGACTGCAAGGTTAGTGGGAAGCTGGCCTCAGCGCCCTGCAGCACAGAGCACCTTCACTTTGATCATGGCTGAAGGGACCTTTCCATAACAGCCGTTCCTACTGTCCTCTTGTTTAGCTGCCCACAGGATACATTTTCTAATGAAATCCTTCTACTACACGATTTAGGTTCATTTATATAAATTATACACTGATTTATTTAATGACCTACTTGGAGCACTATAAATTCTACAACATCCATGCAATTTATTATTTAAACCCCACATAAATCATGTAAGATGAGAATCGTGGCCTTGGTTTAAGTTGCCAACGGAAGCCCAAGGGGCATTTGCTATAAGTCTGTAAAAGAGACATATATGTGAACACATTGGCTATTTGGGGGTGGCGATGTGTCATGGATATCAGAAACTTCTGTTTCTTGGCTGGAAAGGGGAGGAGTCCCACGTGGGATCCACCACTGTCCAGCTGTCTGGCTATAGGGCGACCTTGCCGAGGCTGCTGCTTTTGGGGGGAGTCCGTGGGTTCTGCATGGCAGGGACCATGCATTTAGTTCTTTGACATTTCTGAGCACGAAGGAGCAAGCTATGTTTCATGTGGAAGTGACAGATTAGGCCCTTGGGGTTTTGTTTAAGCTCTAGCACCTTTGCTTAAAAATATCCTTTCTTGTGTGAAACCGCCAGCCCCTTCATCTTCGTTAGGCTGGCAAATTCCTTCTTCATATTTTTCTCCAGGCAGTAATGGAAACCTATGGCTATTTATAAGCAGGCCTGTTCTTCCCTCTTCCTCTCTATGTCTGGGAACAACATGCACAAGGACCCAGAAGTATAGTGAGCCAGCTATTGTGGGATCGGCTTCATTCACTCACTTCTTCATCCGTTCAAAAAGCATCACTGAGTTCTTCTTAAATTTCCAGGTACTGTGTGTGGGGTTCTGAGGGGGTTGGGAGAATGAGCAACGGTGCAAGGCAGTTAAGGGCGACTTGAAGCAGTTGAAACTGGAGTCAAACAGTCTTGGGATCAGGCAGCATCTCCAGCCTGCAGCTAGTGGCCTTAGGAATGACACTTAGGAGGGCCTTAATGGGTACTCTTATTGTTCCCCCTCCACCTATGAAGTCGGGCTATAACTGTCTCTACCATAAGAGGTCATAGAGAAACAAGTGAAATAATGCACATAAAGTATTAAGGATGGGGACTGGCCCAAGATAAGTATTCAAGCATGTTAGTTATGTTTCATATGAATCCTGCACTCACAAACTGTGAAATGTAGAAAATACTGTAAATTGTTCATAAATTATGATGCCATAGGTAGAAAGGATACATACCATTTAGAAAGGTCCGGATGCAGGACTGGGCTAAGCTTTCCATTATTTATTACCTGGGTGCTTTATAGTAAGTAAAATACATATTTAGTGCACGGTTCAGAGGCACAAAAAATGAGAGAATAAAAATGCAGTCTCCTGTCCACAGCTGAGTCAGACAGGCAGGCCCCCTGCATGCAGACTCACAGTGGTCTCCTGTATGTTTTTCCAGAATCTTTGCACATTCAATCCGTGTGCATATGTGTTTTCTTTCTACACAATTTGCAGCGTACTACCACTGTTGTGTGCATTTTCCAAGTGTGCATCATTTAGCAATGCATATTGACAATTGTGTTATGTAGGGGCTCACATTAAGATCTCTTCTGCCCTTCTATTGCACGGGGGGTGGGTGTAGGAGCTGCTGAGTTAAATAGTTCCGCATTGTAGACTTTTGGCTTGTCTTTAGAGTTGTGCTGATACAAAACAAACAAACAAACAAACAAACAACCCCCATGTCCTAGATATAGTTTCTATTGCTGCAAGGAAACATCATAAGCAAAAGCAAGTTGGGGAGGAAAGGGTTTATTTTGCTTACACTTCCACATCACAGCCCGTCACTGAAGGAAGTCAGGACAGGAATTCAAGCAGGGCAGGATCCTGGAGGCAGGAACTGATGCAGAGGCCATGGAGAACTGCTGCTTACTGGCTTGCTCAGCCTGCTTTCTTATAGAACCCAGGACAACCAGCCTAGGAATAGCACCACCCACAATAGACTGCACCCTCCTACGTCATTAAGAAACTAATTATCTCCTTAAGAAAATGCTCTACAGCCTTGCCTACTGTCTGATCTTAGGTAGGCATTTTCTCAGTTGGGGTTTCTTCCTTTCAGATAACTCTAGCCTGTGTCAAGTTGACAAAAAACTAGCCAGTACCCCCTCTCTCTCAAAAACAGAGCAAAAACAAAACAAAACCCCCAACCTCTATAATATTCTTCTTTCTTGATGAAGTTTTCTCTAAGTTCTATAATTAGATGTGGAACTGCCCGGCTCAGGTCTGTTTTAATGTGCTTTCCTGTTGCTATGGTAAAACACTGAACAGAAGCAATCTGGGGAAGGAAAAGGATTTTTGGCTGACAGATTGCAGACCACCATTGAGGAAAGCCAAGGCAGGAACCCAAGGCAGGAACCTGGAGGCAGGAACTGAAGCAGAGGCCATGGAGGAATGGTTTTACTAGCTTTCCTTCCCCCACCTCCTCAGCAACCTTTCCTGTATAGCCCAGGCCTTCATGCCTGGCACCACCCATATGGCCTGGGCCCTCCTGCATCAATTATCAATTAAGAAAACACCTTAAAGACGCCTTAAAGGCTCCATTCCCAGCCCTGACTGAATTCGGAAGCTTCCTGGAAGTTTCCAAACTGCTTCTGAGAGTATAGATTACGTTCCTTCCCACTAGAATTTGGGTGATGTGGCTGTGTCTTACATTCTCATTAGTAAAATGTCCCAGCAAGCTTTGGATCTATTTCTTTTTAAATCATTTTTTAGTTATCATGTAAAATATCAAATTTCTTTATGACATTTCATACATACACATCATTGTACTTTGCTCATGTTTGGTGGCCCCATTACTTTCCTCTGCTCCTCTTCACTATAGTCCTCTCTCTACTTTCATATGACACATGATATGATACATATGCTGTATCATTTATGTACGATATATACTATATACAATATATATCCAGTATGCTTATCAAACATGTATACATATATGTTTAAATCTAGATTCCACATATGAGAGAAAACCATGTAATACCTCTGACTTTGGCTTATTTTCTTTTACATGGTGATGCCAGTTCCATGTATTTTCCTTCAAATGACACAATTCTGTTCTTTTTTATGGCTGTGTGAAACTCCAGCATATATGCGCAACACATTTTCTTTATCCATTTGTTTGTTGGAAGACTGTCAATTAGCCCAGCAGGGATGATCTTCTCAAGGGGGCCCAGATGAACTCCCCTAGATGACAGTTGCTTGGCTCAGAGGACAGTCAGTCATGACAGTAACCTCATTTTGATTAGCAGGTGAAATCCATATTCTTATTTTACAGATCAGGCAACAGAGGCCAGTGCAGTCCAGTGACTTGCTAGTAGGCTTCCCTACTGTTTCTGTCCCCGTGACACCTGCACTAATAATGGCTGCTGTAAAAACTCTCAAACACCAGTTCTTCATTTCCCAATCCACACAGATACTGAGCAGTCTCTAGGAAGAGAGGGTAGACATGGTTTCTAATGCAGGGGCCAGTCCAGATTTCCCTGATGAGTGGCACTGGCTTCTGGGTAGGCTCACTGTATCTCTTAACAGAGGAGGTTGTGCTCTGGTTGCCTGTGTGATCATCTGGAAGCTCATGCTCATGCGTCAGAGAGCTGGAATGATGCCATGAAAAATATTTACATTGGTGTGGAGTTGTTTGCTATACTAACAGCACAGTGGCAAACATGACATTTCCTGAGTAATTACAGAATCCAAAAGTCGTTTACAGGGTGGGGGGTGTTCATTGACATGGGAAGCACAGCCTCAGGACTAGGGATTCTGGAATCCTGGGAGCATGGCTTTTCAACCTAGCTAGTGCTCCTTCCTGGCAGCAAGCAAAGGCCCAGCAGAAAGCTAGGTATTAACCTCAAGCCTGGGAAGCATCCTGTGGTGGTTTGAAAGAAAATGGCCTCCATAGGGAGTGGCACTATTAGGAGGCGTGGCTTTGTTGGCGTGGGTGTGGCCTTGGAGGAAGTGTGTCACTGTGGGGGTGGGCTTTGAGGTATTTTGTGCTGATGCCATGCTCAGTGTGGCACACAGCTGATTTTGTTGGATCAAGATGCAGAACTCTCAGCTCCTCTTCCAGTACCATGTCTGCCTGCAAGCTGCCGTGTTTCCCACCAAGACGACAATGGACTAAACCTCTGAAACTTTAAGCCAGCCCCAATGAAATGCTTTCCTTTATAAGAGTTGCCTTGGTTATGGTGTCTCTTCATAGCAATAGAAACCCTAACTAAGACATATCCCTAGGTCAGAGGCCCTCAGAGCCTCCTCAAGTGAGTCTGAGTCACAGCTCATATTAGTAGATGGATAAAATACATGGACCAAAAGCAACTTGAAGAAGAAAGGGTTTGTTTTAGCTTATGATTCCTGAGGGAGAGCATTCATGGCCTGAAAGGCATGGCATGGTGGCAGGAACAGGAAACTGGCCAATCATGTTTCATCCACACACAGGAAGGAAGGACGGGAGGTAGGGAAGGAGGGGGGAAGGAGAGAGAGAGAGAGAGAGAGAGAGAGAGAGAGAGAGAGAGAGAGAGAATCAGTGTCACTCCACCATCAAGGGATGTCAGTCTGCATTTGGCTGCTGGAGGACCAGTTTGTACTCCTCGGGCCTTCCTTATTCCTCTCAGAGTTGAGGGTGGAATCATCTCTACTGGGATGCTGTCCTATCCCCAGACTGTCTTGGTCCCCTGGGGCCATGCTTACATCTTGACTCCCGCCTCTGTCTTGTAGTCATTGTAACTGTCAGGATGCGGTCAGGAAGAGAAACCACACTGGGTACCTCAAACAGAGAGGGGGTTTAACCCTCGTAACGGGATGGATGGGAGTAGGCGCCTGGGATGGCAAAATGAAGCTTTAAAGTGACCCAGAGCTTATTTCCCACAGAAAGTGACGACAATAGCTATGACTGAGTAGCAAGAGGAGGAGGAGGAGGCCAAGGCCAGACCAGACCCTGTAGGCCATGTTCACAGTTTTGTTGCCGTGATGAGACACCATGATCATGGAAGCTTTCATAAAGGAAAACATTTAACTGAGATGGGCTTACAGTTCAGAGTTTTGTTCATTTTTATCATGGTGGGAAGCCTGATGACATGCACGCAGACATGGTGCTGTAGAAGTATCTAAGAGTTCTACATCCGGATCAGCAGGCAGCAGGAAAAGAGAGAGACACTGGGCCTGGCTTGAGCATTTGAAACCTTAAAGCATACCCTCAGTGACACATTTCCTCCAAAAAGGCCACACTTCCTCCAAAAAGGGCATACCTCCTAATAATGCCACTTCCTACGAGCCTATGGGGGCCGTTTTCATTCAAACTACCATACTGTGGAAATTTATTGTGTTGATTTCAGATTTTATGATAAGTGAGATGGAGAGTCACACTCACCTTCTGCTCTGCTCAGTGTCCACTTCCTCCTTCTGTGTTCCAAATAAAGAGTGGAAGTCTTGACCCTCAAGGAATCTTGACCCTCAGCTCAATAACTGGGTCTCCCTTACCCAGTCTTAGTATATATACATATACATATATACATATATATTCTCTGCTCATCTTTAGGCTCTTTGAAGATGGGACCCCCATGTTCCATGCCTCTTTTATGTATATGGTATCTGTCTGACCAAAGCAAGGTATCCAGGAAAGGTTTTGTGAACACTTGGTGAATGAATAGGCCATTAAGTAGACTCTCACATCTCAGCCTCATCACTAACTTGATGATAGATTTACTCAGCTGGCTCAGTCAAAGTCATTGCCAGTTGGGTATGCAAAATCAGTTCAGCAGTTTAGTTGGAGTCAGTTAAAAAAAACAAAACAAAGAAGTTGCATGGTTGAAATTTTGAACTGATAGCATTGTCTTAGTTTCTTAGTTTGGGGCCAAGGTGTTACTATACCAATGTGTCCACCTCATTGCTTTCTGATAATGATGGAGTTTCCCCCACCTCTTTTTATTAGTGATGAAAGGTTTGTTGGAGATAATTGTATTTTTAGCAGCACAGTTAATGAACTAGCTAAGCATCAATAGATGGAATCATAAAACCATTAAACACCAAGAGCAATAATGGGAAACTGTGTCTGGTGGTAATGAAATTAAGTGTCTTTATGAGGTCACTTTATCCCTTTTTTCCTCATCTCTCCTAACCTCCTGAGTATGTGGTGGCTGCTGCTCCTAATTGGTGTTGCACTAAAATGCACAGTGCTATCCGTTTTTGTCTTTTAATTCAGTGTATTTCCCGGGCTTTCAGGCCCATTAAACCCTCTACCAAGACAGTGTACTGGAAGGGGCAGTGATGAGGGCTTCTGGAAGTGGCCTTGTGGTGTGAGACAGCAGAAGAGGTGGAGACAGAATAGACATGCTGAACTTGGTGTTGAGGCCCACAGGCTGAGCCTGTGTGGCCTTTGTTATAGCTGCTGCAGCCATGGCGGGGTCACTGAGAGACTAGAAGACCATGGATACACACAGACAGAAATCACAGTAGTTGGGAAACACGTTACTGTGTACACTCCCCCTTGAGCTTGTGACAGTCCCATGTGATGTATCTTTATCCTCATTTTTCAGCGGAAGAACCTGAACCTCATGGAATGACCTAAGTCCCATTGCTGCATTGTCAGAGCTGGTTTCTCCCCTCCAGCTGATGTCTCATGGCAGGGAGCCAAACAATTTGCCAGTGAATTAAACCTTGCCCAATCAAGTCCACAGTTCCTTTATTGAACTCAATAATTTGAGAAATACATATTGAGTAGCTCTTATATGTTGGAGCTATTATGAGCAAGGCAGACTCTTTCCCTATCCCCATATCATTTAGATGTAGCTGGGAAGCAAGAAGTGGCCAAGCAGACAGCATGAGGAGTTTGGGGACATGACAGAGCTGGTGGAGGAGGCCCTGACCTAAAGCTACAGAGCAGGGAAGCCTTCCTGAAGGAAATACGGTTTAAGTAGAGGTCTCAAGGCTGGGAGAGCAATAGGTGAAGGAGGGAAGGATGCAGAGGCCAGGGAACTGTGTGCAAAGGCGAGGCTGTTTGGAAAGGGGCAATGGCCAGAGACAAAATTAACTTAGGATGCAGCGTCAATGGGCAAGACAGGGCAACTGAAGCCCAGCTGCGGGGCTAAGAGGGACGCGGAATCAAGAATGCCTCTCTGGCTCGGTCTCTTTTGGGATGAAGGTGCTGTTTCCTGAAACAGGAAGGATTGTGCAAGGAGCCGGGACAAGATAATAAATGTTTACTAGGCATGGCTGCTACTTCTAAAAATGAGCCTCAAAGGCAGTCAGCTGTCAGACCTCAAAGATCTTAGAGAAAAGAAGCGAGTTAAAGGCCCGGGGGGGGGGGGGATATAGCTCAGTGGTAGAGGACTGGAGCAGCAAGCTTAAAGTCCTCGGTTCAGTCTCAGGAAAAAAAAAAAAACAAGAAAGCCCTAATGGAGACAGTTTTGATTCTTTTCTTGAAGCCGCTCAGAGAGGGTAGAGGTAGCTGAGATCGCACTTGCCTGTGGGAGTCTCCTGAAAAGGAGAAGAGGAAGAACCCAGTGTGTCCTATGTTGTATGCTACCTTCATGTTGTCTTGACATACCTCCCTCCAGGAAGTGCAGGGGGTGGCAAGGAGGCAGATCCTCTTGGACAAGTCCCTGTACTTTCCAGGGGGATGGGAAGTTTAGGATTCCCTTCCTTCCTTCCTTCCTTCCTTCCTTCCTTCCTTCCTTCCTTCCTCCCTCCCTCCCTCCCTCCCTCCCTCCCTCCCTCCCTCCCTCCCTTCCTTCCTTCCCGTCTTCCTCTCTTGCTGTGGTCTCCATGTGCACCCTAGATTCATGCACTGGAAAACTCCTCAAGCCAACCTTGTTGGGAACAGGACCTAACTGGAGATGTTTAGGTCATGAAGGCTTTGCCATCAAGAATGGATTAATGTCCCCAAAAAAGGACTTTGGAGAGAGTCTTCTCTCATGCCCTTCTGCCTTCTGCCATGGACACAGCCTACATGACACCGTCGTGGAAGAGGACAATGGTTTGATCAGACACGGCATCTGGAAGTGTCTTGACCTTAGCTTTCCCAGCTCCAGAGCTCCGAGGGAATGCGTTTCTCTGTGTAATCACCCGCTACAGCAGCAGAGAGAGGGCTAAGATCATCCCTTCTTCACCTCCTCCCATCAGTGACGGGGCACCAGCTGCATGGCAGATGCTCTTCTGAGGGCAGAGATGCACAGAGGACTAAAATACAGTTTCTGCTCCCTGGGAGCTTGCAGTCAAGACACGTGAAACACAGTTGTTCGATTTGAAGGTGTGCTCTTAACATAATAACAGCTTTTTAGAAGGGGAAAAAAATCACAAACACTACCACACTCAATATACACATTATTTTCAAAACAACCTGATTTTAGAAATGTTTGAATATGAAAAAACTGTTTTAAAATGGAGCAATATGGACAGAGTGATCATTATCACAATAGGGTGGGGAGCTAGCCTTATCAGAACACAAAAATTCATGAAAAAAAATGTTTGGAAGGGGTAGTTAGAACAGTGTGATCATTGTCACCATAGGAGAGGGAACAAGGCACCACTGGAACCCACTGGGGAAAGCTCTTACTACTTCTGGGGGGCACAGACATGACTTCCTGTAGGAGATGGTATTGGAGACTGCCACTGAGGCTGATGGTGGTGGACAGGGTTGGATAGGGAGGCTAGGAAAGGGGAAGGAGGGCTCCAGGCAGATGGAGGGGGTAGCTTCTGCAGAGGAAGGAGACAAAGGAGAGTGATGCATTGTGGGAGCAGCTGCTTGTTGTCATCACGATTACTATTATCAGCAGTGGGGCATTCTTCTGAAGGAGTTTGGAGGAAACTCATCAGAAAGACCACAGGGAGATACGAGTGCCGCAGAGTGATGGAATGAGATATCTTTGCAAAAGTCCCCTATCTCCGAAAAGTTTTTGGGTTTTCTATTTACCTAAGTCATAAACCAATTGCCTAATGCAAAAATGATGTGTTCTCAAATAGGAAGAAAATGCAACAAATTTCAATCAATATACTCTGAAAAATTTCCATTAAGTCTGTGTGCTTATTTCCTTAAACCTGTTCTCCAGGGGAAGTGTGCCCTTTAGAAGTGATTGATCGAGTTGGCCGGTTAGTATGTACACAACTTATACTTTTTCTTTCTCTTCCTCTTGGTTGTCGTTAAGTAGCAGCTCTCAGCAAAATACCAGGCAGGCATCAAGAAGACATTGCTGTTCCTGTTGTTCAAATATGTGCACCTTGTGAAGCTGTTTCTGAATTGTATCCTTGCAAGCCAGTCTTTGATTATCAGCCTCATGAGGATGTCATGAAATTCATCAGTCTGGAGTCCCAGGACAGGGAGAAAGCTGCCACGGTGTTGAAAGAAATCTCATGGAGGCTGGGATGCGACTCAGTGGCGGAGGGCTTGCCTAGCGTGTCCAAAGCCATTGGGCTACAGCAGGGCAAACACGTACACACCTCACAACACACTGTACGTACATTCTGCGTGTCCTTTGCAGGAATGACTGTTGAAAGAGATGGGTGCTACCGGATTGGTTGGGACTTCCCTCTGGGCTATGACTCTGTTCCTGGAGCAATGGATATCCTTGTGGAGCTTAGAAACAGGTTCTTTCTGCAGTTACAAGTAGCTCAACTCACTATTAGCCCCAAGGGGGGCGGGGTGGAAATGTCTGGTGCTACATCTTCTGAGACTAGAGGGGCCCAGAGAACCAGAGTGGGCGTAGGATGTGATGGAAACCAGCACCCATGGGTGCTGCCTGGCCTCTTTCTGCTCATTCTGCCTCCAGAGACTCCTCAGACTAGTTTCATCGTCTCTGAAATCAGATTGCTCACTCCCTGATCTGGAAGGCTGGTTTCAGCTGTGCTACAGGAATCCAGATGGGAATAAACACCCTCACGGCTGGAGGCTTACACTGTGTGTTAGGTTGGCTGCTCAGGATTTTAGATCCGGTGTCTCATTTAATCTTCACAGCAACTCTGTGTGGTTCATGCTCTCGTTATCCCATTTAATGGATGAGGTACTGGGGCTGAGAGCTGTAATATGCCTAGCTGGCAAGTGGTGGCACTAGAGTGATACAGAGCCGGCAAGAGCAGCAGTAAAAGAGTTTCTGATTCCGCAGCCCACACTCTTTGTGCACTGGCTTAGTTTAAGTAAGATGTGTGGTTTCTTGGATGAGAAATGTCCCCCATAGGCTCATGTATTGAAATGCTTGGTTCCCAGTTGGTGGCACTATTTGGAAGATGTTAGGGAACTTTTAGGATAGGAGTCTTGCTGGAGGAAGTATGTCACTGGGGGTGGGCTATGAAGAGTTTATAGCCTTCTTCCCACTTCTAGGTGGTCTCTCTGTTTGCTGTGTGCAGCTGAGACATGATCTTTTGGCTTCCTGCTTCTGCCTCCATGCCTTCCTGACATTATTGACATCTACTCCTCTGAATTACAAATGCAAATAAACTCTTCCTTAAGTTGCCATTAGCCAGTGTATTTTATCACAGCAACAGAGAAGTGACTAATATGGGCTGCTATATCGAAATACCTAGTCTAGTAGTTTCATCAACAAACATTCATTTTCTCACAGTTGTGGAGGCTGAAAGGTCCAAGATCAAGTGAGAGAGAGAGAGAGAGAGAGAGAGAGAGAGAGAGAGAGAGAGAGAGACCCTAGTTTTTTTCTCTTTAGAAGGACAGTAATCTCATCATGGGGACTTCATCTACTTACCCCTAAATATCCTCATTACATCTATACCTAATTACTTTTAAAGACTCTACCTCCTAGTACCTCTACAGGGGGTAGGGGATAAGGACTTCAATGTAAAAACTTTGAGGGATACATCCATTCAGTATATAATGTGCACTGTGCAATATTTCCTCCTTCAATGATTTGGAGAGAAAGTGGAGCTTGCTTTAGGCCACCGTTGGAACCACACTGGGAGGTAAGTAGCTCCTTCTCCTTCAGCACTCTGCTAGAGGGAGTGTCAGGTTCAAGCTGCTGTGTTTGTGAGGAGGACACATGGAGCTGATGAATAGGAATTCTGGAAGCTAGATCTTTGGGGACAAGCTCTTCTAAGGGGTGCATCTGATTCCTTATCTGTGAGCATTTATCTGTTCCTTCCACAAGTATGTTTTGAATGTCTGCTCATCCAATAGTGAGTGAAAAGGCTGTCCTGAATCATTGGGAAGACTCTGTGGAGCGTTGTGAGAATACACACTAGGAGCCAGGTGATGGGGTGAACATGAGAGGATTTCCTGAGAAAGTGAAGGCTAAGCTATGATCTGAGATCTGGATGCTTTATCTGGACATGGGGATGGGGTGGAAGTGGGAGGGAGCATGGTGGGAGCCGAGAGCTACATATAGGGCTAGATTTCTATATATTTTTGTAGACATTTATGCAGTTTTCTCCATATTCTACATGCAATAGAAAACCATGGCAAAAATTTAAAGAGGAAAGTCACGTGACCCGATCTTTGTCGCAACAAATTTCCTCTGTCTTCTGTTTAGAAAAGTCCCCAGTAGAAGGGGAGCTGATGACTTAGACAAGAGAAGAGCTGGCAGTTACTGGGATGGAGCCATCAGTACAGACAGAACAGCAGGAGGGATTAGTGGCATGGTTAGAGGGTAAATAAAGCAGGACATGGTGAAGTGTGTGGGTTGAGTTGGGGTTATAGGAGAGGTGATCTGTATGTACTGAGATGGTCTAACACATTTAGTACTTGGTGCAGGAAGGCATTTGTAAAGGCAGGGGCTGCTTCTTAATGTTTCCCAAGGGGCCCAGCTGTGTAAGGTATGATGACATTCACCTGTACTATAAAGAATTCCCTCAAAGTACAGAGGTTCTACCAAAAATTGAAACCAGAATTACCATCTATCTTTGTTACTTTCATATTGCTTTGACAGACACCGTGGCCAAGGCAACTTACAAAACACATTTACTTGGTCTTATGGTTTTAGAGGGTCAGAGTCTATGATGGCAGAGTAAAGTCATGATGGCAGGAACAGCTGAGAGCTCACATCTTGATTCACAGGTATGAGGCACTGAGAGGACACTGGAAATGGGGTCATTTGAAACCTCAAAGTTCACACCCAGTGACACACTTCCTCTAACAAGGCCACACTTTCTAATCCTTTTCAACAGTTTCACTAAATGGGGACCAAGTATTCAAAACATCCAATCCCATGGAGGTCATTCTTTTCAAACCACCATACCGTCTGATTCAGGAATCCTGCTGTTGGGTGTATAGCCAGAGGAAATGAAATCAGTACGTTGTAGATGCCTTCGCCCCTGTGTTCACTGCCGCAATACCCAGATAGCTCAGGTGCAGAACTGACCTAAGTGTCCATTATCTGACAAGCAGATGAAGAAAACATGGTATGCAGCACGAATACTATTCAGCCAAAATGAAGTTTGAAATCCTATCATTTGTGACATGGACAGACCTCAAGAACATTAAAGTAAATAAAAACAAGGCAGGTACATAAAGACAAATATCATATCATTTTATAGCATGTGAGGAATCCATGAAGATTTGTCTCATAGAAATTGAGAGTAAAATGGTAATTGTCACAAACTTGGGTCTAACTATAATTAGATAGGAGGAAGAGTAAGTTTTTTCATATTCTATGGCACAGTAGGGTGAATGCAGTTAACAATAACACAATGAGTACTTCAAATTAGCTGGAAGATTCTGATATTTCATCAGAAAGAAATAACAAATGTTTGGAGTAATGGATATACTAATTACCCTAATTTGGCAATTTCACAGAGTGTACATGAATTGACACATGACATTGTACACCTTAAATACATATAATTATCATGTGTCAATCAAAAAACTCAATGGTCATAAACAATTGGCCATCATCTTACATGGCAAGAAATCCAGTGGTGGCATGGCTCCTGGTCGGATCAGCTCTGTAGTGTCCCCAAGGACCCAGGGTCCCTGAGTCTTCACTGTGCTATCCTTATCTGGGAGTCAGCTTCCCCTGTGGTAGCAGATGATCTCAGCATTTCCAGACACCAGATACAATCTCATCCTTTACAGGTTCAACTGGGTAGATTGAATTCTCATCTTACACACCAATCTTTGGCAAGAGAATGGTTGTTCTAAATGGCTTAGATCTCCCAGGCCTTCACTCTGTTCTAGGGAGGGGCCACTTTCTCAGAAGAGTGGGAAAGTGCACTCATTATGTCTTATTGTGGGGAGTAGACAATGGAGTTTGGTGGGTTCATTATGGAGTTCAGGGGCAGTCCTGGTTTTTTAGATCAGTGCTGGGCATGGCTCAGCGGTAGAATGTTTTTTTTTAGTATGTGTGAGGCCTGAGTTCCACCCACAGCACCAAAAGGGGAAAAGTGTGTGTGTAAGGAACTGACAGGGCCTTTGACTTCTCATGTTTATCTAGCAAAGTTATTTAAAAATTTATCTACTATTCTCACTCTTTCAAAATAACATTTTAAAAGCAAAGAAGAAAAAAATATCCAAGTTTAGCACTATAAAAGCTTATTGTTTCCCTCTTTCTCTTATTTGAAATATGGAACTGATTCCACAAACCATGAAGAAGCATATAACAGTGATTCTTAATTGGGGTTCCTGGACCTCCACTCCAATGGGCTAGTGAACCAGGAGTCAGAGAGCCCATGAAATTTCAGAGGGAAATTTCTAGCTTGCCTATTTGTTTCCTGTCCCCCTCTTTCTTAATAAAAGGAAGCACTTAATTTGGGTCTTACAGTTTCAGAGGATGAGTCCATGTGGACATTTGAATTAGTATATCCCCATAGACTCATATGCTTGAATGCTTAGTCACGGGGGAGTGGAAACTCTTTGAAAGGATTAGAAGGATTAGGAGGCGTGGCCTTATTGGAGGAAGTGTGTCATTGGGGGTGGGCTTTGAGGTTTCAAAAGCCCATGCCGTGTCTAGTCCCTCTCTCTCCTTCTGCCTGAAGATCAGGATGTAAAACTCTCAGCTACTTCTCCAGCACCATATGTGCTGCCAGGCCACCATCCTCCCCGTCACGATGATAATGGACTAACTTTGGAAACTGTAAGCAAGCCTGGAATTAAATGATTTCTTTTGTAAGAATTGCCATGATCATGGTGTCTCTTCACAGCAACAGAACAGTGACTGAGACAGCCCATGACTGCCGAGGCAGGGAGAAGGGCAGCATGCAGAGAAGCATAGTACCAGAGCAGTAACTGAGAGCTTACATCTTAATCCACAAGTAGGAGGCAGAGAGAGCTTTTTTAAAGAAAGAGTTATGTGATTTTATTTTAATTATGGTTTTTTTGAAACATGGTTTCTCTTTGTAGTCCAGGCTGTCCTGGAACTCATTTTAAAGACTAGGCTGGCCTTGAATTCACAGAGAGCCACCTGCCTCTGCCTCCCGAGTACTGGGATTAAAGGCATGTACCACTACCGCCCATTGAGTTATTTTTTTCTTGTGTGTTTCTGTGCATCTCTGTGTGTATATGTGTGTGTGAATGCAGGTGCTTCTGGGGCCCGGGACATCGGATCCCCTGGAACTGGAGTTATAGGTGCTTATGAGCAGCTTCATGTGAGTCCTGGGAACCAAACCCAGGTCCTCTGTAAGGGCAGTTGGTGCTCTTAACCACTGAGCCATCTCTCTAGCCCCTCCAGCTTTCCTTTTACCAACCTCTCTGTGAAAAGTGGTGTTTCCTTCAATTTGCAAGTGTAGAAACAAACAAAATTAGCATGGCTTGTGATCCTATCATCAATAGACAGCACAAATATTTTCATATCACATTACAGTTGGTGTGGATATCTGGGATGTTATTTACAACCTACTAGTATTTTGAAATTGTAACAGCTAAGAGACTGTCTGGGAGGCAGCCGGAGATCATTCGGCCTCTTAGACTTTCCTAGGCATGGCTGGCTGGCCCTTACCTGGCAGTTTTGTGCACCAGTGGGGCAGCCAGAGAGCAGGTGTATTGGGTGGTTTCGTGTGTCAACTTGACACAAGCTAGAGCCATCAGAGGAAGGAGCCTCAGCTGAGGAAATGCCTCTTTGAGATCCAGATGTAAGGCATTTTCTCAATTAGTGATCAATGGGGGTGGGCTCAGCCCATGGTGGGTGGTGCCATCGCTGGGCTGGTAGTCCTGGGTTCTATAAGGTGGGCTGACAAGCCACAAAAAAAACCAAAACAAACAAACAAACAAACAAAAAACCAAGCCAGTAAGCAGCTCTCCTCCATGGTCTCTGCATCAGCTCCTGCCTCCGGGATCCTGCCCTGTTTGTGTTCCTGTCCTGACTTCCTTCAGTGATGAACAGTAATGCTGAAGTGTAAGCTGAATAAACCCTTTCTTTCCCAACTTGCCTTTTGGTCATGGTGTTTCATTGGAGCAATAGAAACCCTAAGGCAGCAGTGAACTCAGATCTTGCAACATTCCTTCTCTGAAGTTGTTTGTAGTTCAACACGTGGGGTGGGTAGAGTAATTTTTAAAGTTCCCTAAAGTTCTGCAAATCATATTCATTGTGACGCGAGTTTTTAACTCTCAGTGGGCAGTGTAGACTCGAGTTAATTAGATTGACTGTAATGTTTCTGACCGCTGGGCTGTCAGCGTGACATTTAAAGCAACGCTTTGCGATTGCTGACAGATGGCACAGTGATCCGGGACACACACAGTGTAATAAGCCCTAAGTGAAGTAGAAGTCCTTTCTCTGCTTTCCCCCCCTCTTTTGCTCTGTATTTATACAGCATCTGTGTTATGTTGTATAGTCTTACAGACACAGTATGCTATTGATATTCTTATGCTATTATTTGGTGAAAATACTACATATTTACGAGACACCTTTGTGAGAGACGCTGACAATATCAGAAATGACAATATGAGTTCTAGAAAGTCAGGTGGTCACTTGCCACAAAAGCTGGATTCCAGAGGAGACAGGGCCCTTTTACAATTGCTGTGATCTTCCATCTTACCAAGGCTAAACAATAATAATAGTGCTGAACTCCTGACTTGTAAAATCTGCCTTACTTTACTCACTTGTTACAGAATTTAATGAATATTTTACACTTTACTGAACATATAAATTATTCCCTCCTATGTAAATTTATCAAACAAATTACTTTATGAACCACAAACAAAGTATTAGGCTCCAAAGAACGTCAGTGGAATAAAATATTTTGTCTCAGCCTTATTTATTATTTATTTTTTACAGACCCAATTTATCTTGCGTGGGCAAAGAAAAGGAAGGTCTTGTGGAAAATGTGTCTGGTTTCATTTACATTCATGAAGTGATAGGGCCAAAGAGGAAAAAAGTAGCCAAAATGACTTTTTTCTTCTTTCGTGGAAAAATCTTGAGAGTGGAATTTTGAAAGCAAGAAGACACAGAGATCAGATGTCTCTTGTTTGTTTAGGAAAGTACACCCAAGTAAAAGGACACATTAGAAGCATGTGTGTATGATGGAAAAGCCACATGATTCCAACATGTAGTTGTGACTTCATGAAAACATTTTGGGGCAGACTCTTGAAACTTGCTACCAGATGCTAAACAAAAAAGTTCCCATACCACCAAAGAAATCTGACCACAAGCAACATGCACAGGAAGTTGTGAGTGGATTTGTCAGCCTAAACAAGGGGAAAAACCCAAAGTGGTTTCCCAGTCAAAGGTCATGGTGTATGAAGAATGGCTGGTGTACCTGGAGTGTGTTGTGGTTTGGGTAAGTGTCCACAAAAGGCTCATGTGCTTACAGAGTTGGTCCCCAGCCTGTTGGAAGATGGTGGGACCTTTAGGAGATGGGGCCAAGTTGGAGTCTCCTGGGATGCCCTAGAATGGACTATTGGGAATAGCTTCAAATGAACATTTGTTATTGCTTCTCCCAAAAATCCCAAGAGAAAGTTTTGTTCAAAAAGTCATTAATTTTCTCAAAAGTTGGTCTTTAATAATGTTTAAAGATTTTGTCAGGACACATAGCAGAAAATGAAGGGCTTCATATAGCAACAGGTAAACTGCAGGGAACACCCTTTACACGTTTCTTTCTTTCTTCCTATTCTGTGCATTTGTATGTTTTTTCTGCATGTATATTTCTGTACCAGATGTGCCTGTTGCCCACAGAGTCAGAATAAGGCCTTGGATCCTCTGGAACTTGATTTACAGAAGATTGTGGGACCTGGGACCAGAACCTGGGGATAGGATCCCTTTACAATTGCTAAGAATTCCCAACAGAGAAGCAGTTCGTTGTCTTTAAAGAGGACCTTTTACTTTTTTTTTTTTTTAAATGGAAGAAGAAAACCAAGTGCTAGGACACTTTGAATGGCAGAAGTATGTCTCCTGGTTGACTGACATGCAGATATTTTTGATTATTTGTGGGAGATGAATCTTGATCTGAGGCTCTGGTGTAGACATTATGGAGGCTCCTAAAAGCGTTTCTAGATTTCCTGGCTAAGCTGCTGGCATGAAAGAGGGTTGAGAGAGACATCCTTGAAAACTTGGGAAGGCTGGAAGACACACTCTGTTCATCAGAGCTGAGTTACAAGATTCTGTCAGATTGTTCAAAAGCAAAGACCTGCAACCACCTTGAAAACCAGAACTCTTTCAAGAAGCATTTGTCTCCTCATAGCATTGAACCTGAACCACAGAGTCACATTCTCTTACTGACACAAACTCTTAAAGGTGCCGACCTTGCCACACATAAGCTCATTGATCGGCTGACGAAAACCGACTTGGTGACTGGTAAGACGGCTCAATAGGTACTTGACTCTCAAGCCTGAGGACCCGAGTTCATTCCCTGGAAGCAATGTGAAGGTGGAAAAGAACCAACTCTACCAAGTTGTCCTCTGACCTTTACATGAACATGCCCCCCCCCAAAAAAAAAATCAGGCACACATACATACAGTAATAATAAATAAACAGATTTGACTAGAGTTTAACTAAAAAGTTTGGGAGAATTTTTGTGCTCCATCTCTATTTAATTTGTAAAAATCACGAAAGTTTTAATTCTGTTTGCAATAATGCATCTTTAAGGACTAAATTTTTAGCATGGTTCGGGCACTCACAAAGTCAAAATCAATTGGATTGTACAAAATGGCAAATGTATTACCTCCCACCGTTTCTTGTTCATATTCAAGCTGGGCAAAACAGCCCTTATGTCTTTTAAAAATAAAACTTAATTGCTTGTTTTTCAAGGGCAGTGTTATTTTTTTTTAAAATGTGTTTCAAAGAAGCAAATCTATTCCTGTATAATACATATGTTTGAAACATAATATTTCAAGATTGTACTTCAATGTAAGTAGTTTTCCTTGGGATCCTATGTATTTGTTTTATGCATTGAAAAATATTATTCTAAGACAGGTCTACAGGCTTTGCCTTTTGCCTGAGGTATGTGGGGCAGAAAAATAGTGGAGACTACCTGCCAAGTCCTCAAGCTGCCTGAAGTGAGGTGGGAAAACCCAGACTAGTTGTCTACTTTGTGGAGTTGGGGAAGAAATTCTCCAGGAACCCCCAGCTGCTCTAGCTAGCTTCTAGAGACAGAGACATAACTTTCGAAGAGGAAGGTTTGTTTGGGTTCACAGTTGGGCCGGTTCCATTGTTTTCAGGCTTGTGGCTGGGGAGAAGATCATGGAGGAAGGAAAGAGCTGCTTACCTCTCAGCAGACAGGAAAGCCGAGTGGGAGAGGGAAGGGTGCAGGGGAGAGAAAGGGCAGACGGGGAGAGGGGCAGGGACAAGATACCTCCTAAAGACACATTTCCGGGAACCCGCCTCCTCCAGCAGGCCCGGCTCCTTCCCATGTCTCCAGCACCTCCTAGTAGTTCATCGGCCCAGTCACTTCTCAGTAGTGCCACCTGCTGGAGACTAACTCTTCAACATCCGAGTTTTGGAGTAGGTTGTGTGTGTGTGTGAAAGGATTTGATATCCAAACCATAACTCCACCGCAGGTTGTGGGGTTGAATGAATATTTAACCCCATCACTTCCATGCCAATGGAGGAAGGGGACAACACAGGAATAAACCAGCATGGAGATGCATCTCTCATCTGCTCTTCCTGTATTAACTGGTAGGAAACTGGGCATGGTCAAACGGCATCCGATTGTTAAGATAAAATCTGTTGCTGAATTTTTGTCAAAGGTAAGGGATATAATGTTATAGGGCACCAGAGAAGGGGACTACACGGTTCCTTCCCGTGGGGAGTGAATGAATTAAAGGTACAGAAGAAAGTTGTGCAAAAAATGTTTAAGAGAAGATCAATGCCAGGCTAGAGGGCATCTTGAGAAGACCGTGCTTGTTAAGTTTCTCAACACAGTATATCCAGAGTCTGAAAATTGCTTGACTTACACTGTGTGCTAAAAAAAAAACTTTGTTGAATAAGCAAATTGGTATCCGAATTTTTAAAAACACATGCATTGTTATGAGAATAATAGAGATGTATTAGAGAAAACTTGTAAATGCACAAGAGTAAGAAAGAGAAGTATAAAAGGAAGGATTGCCAATCAACATTACACTGTATTTTCCCTTAGTTCCCTTTTCTAGATGCATGCACAACACACACACACACACACACACACACACACACACACACACACACACACAATTCTTTTCTTTTAAGAACAGAATTAAGACCTGAGTTTTATAGCCTCATTTTTTTTCTCTTAAAATTATATTGTGATCATTTTTCTGTGCCATTAAATATTCTTCAGAGCATTATTTTAATGGCTGTATTATACAGCATTCTATAAATAAATCATGGCATATATAGCTTAACTTATTAGCCACGTCCTTATTGTTGAGAATTACTACTGGAAACATTTTTATACTGCCAGGAGCTACATTTGCCTCTCTGATCTATTCCAAAGATTATGTGGAATTTTCCCTCTGTGTGCATAGTCTCTTTCAATCCAGTGAGGTAGAAATCATTATATAGATTTAGTTTTTTCTTTCTTTTCTCTTTGTGTGTGTGTGTGCACTTGTGATTGTGCGTATGTATGCAGGTGCACATGCACATATGTGTGCACTCAGGTGGAGGCCAGAGGCCACCCTTGGGTGTTGTTCTTCAAGTGTTCTTCACTTTGTTTGATAGTGACAAGATCTCTCTCCCTGGCCTGGAGTTTACGGAGTAGACTAGGCTAGCTGGTCAACAAGCCCCAGGGATACACCTGTCTGGGCCTCCCCAGCATTGGGATTACAAGTGTGCACCATCATGCCTGGCTCTCCTCTCCTCTCCTCTCCTCTGCTCTCCTCTCCTCTCATCTCCTCTCCGCTGTCTTCCCCTCTTATCTTGTATGTGTGTGTGTGTGTGTGTGTGTGTGTGTGTGTGTGTGTGTGTGTGTTTAAGTGTTTAAGTGGCCCAGGCCTTGCAAATACTAGATACCACTGAGATGTAACTCTAATCTCAATACATAGATTTTACAGAGGAGAAACCTGAAGGTCAGAGGACAACTGTGTCAAAGGCTGTCAGAAAGTGATGAAATCCTGGTCCTGTTTTAGGGCACAAAAGAGATTGAGAAACATACCAGAGAGGCAGGAATGTGCTGGAAACTAAAGGAGAGCTCTCAAGAGGGAAGTAAGAACTGGGTATGTCAGTATAGACCTATAATCCTAGCACCTGAGAAGCTGAGGCAGAGGGTCATGTGTTCCAGGCTAGCCTGGGCTACATAGTAAGACCCTGTCTCAAAAGAAGTAAAGTAAGGAAGAAAGGAAGGAAGGTAGGAAGGAAAGAAGGAAAAAGGAAAAAAAAACCCTCCTAACAAATCAAAGAGGAGGAGGAAATACCTTTCTAGACTGAAAGCTGTGATGTCACACAGTGGGATTGGAATATGTGCTCAACTTGATGCTGATACTGAGTTCTGGTGTCGAGTCCTATTACAGAAGGTGACGTCAAAGGCAGAAGGTCCTCTGTTAAACACTCCCGTATCTTATCCATGGGTAGTTTCAGAAAAGAGCTCTGAGGCTGGCAGAAGATGGGAACCTGGCTAAAGTTCCGTGTCTGGGGAGGTCACAGGCACTAGGGGTGAAGCCACCACCTCTGCTTTGTTAAATGCCATGGTGCCAAACTGCCTCGTACATGTTTATCCCCACAGACGAGTGCTTCCCTAAACCCTGATCAAAGAAGTTGCTATTTTCAGAGATTGGTGGTTGACGCAGAGACTCACGGCTGGTCAAGGTGCTGAGCACAAGTGACTGTGTGTGGTCACCATCTACCCTGTTCTGAGGCTCAGGGAACATTGTGCAAGAGGGGACCAAAGGGATGCAGGAGTTGAATAATGGGGAGCAGATGGTGTGGCACTAGCTTCTGGGCATAACCTAGTCTTAACACCCACAGCTATGATTTCTTACCCAGTGCCTATACAAGACTGAGTCACAGGTCCACACACACGTTTCCCTTAAGTGTAAGTTTCATTTTGTTTGGATAAATGCCTGGTGGTGGGAAGGCTGAGTTGTTTGATAGGGTCACGTTTCTCCTTATGAGAAGCCACCAAACTGTTTCCCAGTGTGGTCGTGTCACTTTGTATTTGAGCCAGACACACGTATGTATCTCTTCCAGTTGTTCTTCAGTCTCACCAGCACTTGTAGAAGTCAACTAACTATCATTTTAGCCACTGCGCTAGCTGTGAAACAGTGTCTTATCACAGCTTGAATTTGTGTCTCCTTGGTGGCTAATGATATTGTTGGCTGTCTTTTTTGTTTGTGTTTCTTGCCACACAAATTGTCTACTCCATTCTTTTGTTTATTTTAAAAACAGGACGCAGAGAAGTGAATCTTGATCTGACTAGGAAACTCCCCTGATGGCTAGCTTTCCTAGCACTGAAAGGTACTATGTAGGTTGCCGGAGGAGAAGAGAGATAAGTGGTCTTACCTAGCTCTGGATCCTTCCATTATTACAATACAGGTCTGCCAACAAGATGTGCAAAAATGAGAGAATTTTCAGGAAGGGTTTACTGAGGGGAGAAGACCCTCTCCTAGAGTGGCTGCCACTGGCAGCCAAGAGGTAAAAAGGTCCAAAGAAACAGCAGTGCTGTGTGCCTGCCTTTGCTTCCTGCTGGTGAATGCACCTGGGTCTATCATGTTGCTGCCGCCGCCACTGCCATTGTTCACGGATGTCAGAACGCAGCTTCTCCAGCTTTCCAGTGAGAGCCAAAGGACCAGCAGTTCCCAAGGAATCCCCTGGACTGAGCAGCTCCCGGGCTCTTTCTCTCCCCACTGTGCAGATGGCTATTGTTAGACTACTCAGTCCTTACTGTGTGTGCCAATCTAATAAATTCCATCCTGTTTACGTCACTCTAAAAGAATGGACAGAACCTGAACTAAATCGGTGTTGTGTCCATGGATCTTGATAGTAAGACAGCCTCAGTGGTCCTGGGGCAGGGGATCTCTAATGGCCAAGGCTGAGGACATTTCCCTGCTCCTCCTTCAGGGTTAAAGGTTTGTCTCTCTTTTGTTATGGGCTGGATCATGCCACCTCTATCCTAAGTTTGAACCTCTCAGCACAACAGAATGTGAATGTAGTTGGAGAATGGTCTTTTAAAAAGACCATGAAGATGAGAAACTTGAGGTGCCCTAATGAAATTCCGCTTATATAAGAGATTTGGATCCAAAGAGACACCAGGGATTCATGTGTGCAAACACACACACACACACACACACACATACACACACACACACACACACACACACACACACACACACACACACACTATGTGATGTCATAGTAAGAACTCATGACCTTCAAGTTGAGGAGAGATCTCAGACCAAATCTGTCACCAGGTTGATCTTTGACTTCTAGACTCCACAACTGTGGGAAAGTAAATGTTGTTTAAACCATTTAGCCTGTGGAGTGTTGCTATAGCAACCCTAGTGGGTTAGTACATCTTTCCCTAGTTGTACTGGAGCTCTGCCCAGGGCCCCAGAGTAACAGGAAAGGCTTTGCTTACTGGCTGGAGACGTCCTTTCCTTTGGGGAGACGGGAATGAAGAGTCCAGGTGGAGCTTCATGTAAGCCTCTCTTCAGGTTCAAGTTGTTTCACCAAAGAACTCAGCTCTGTCATAGGTTCAAGAACAGTTGTCAGAATATGGGTTGCTACTATCCACTTTGGGAGGAGTCTTCTCACCTCTGTTAATTGTCTCTGGGACCATGACCATCCTTACAGACACACCCAGAACCATGTCTCCTACACTGAGTCTAAATCATACCTAGCTGACAGTTGTTACCAACCATAACTCAACCTTCCAGACACAAAGCCAGAAGCTTGGGAAGAACCCTGTCACCCTTACAGCCTGTCACTCATCAGGTCCTGCCAATTTTGTTTCTCAAAGATCCCCCACATATGTTTATGCCTGCTCATTCTAGTTCAGCCATTACAGTCTCTCTCTGTCCCTATTTCTTCCCGAAACACAACATAGCCGGGCTCTCTGTCTTCACAAACCCTTTCCAAAGGCGCATTGTCTGCAGCAAGAATGGTCTGAATCCTCCCAGCCTTACCCTCTCTGTCTCGCCTCCTTTAATGCAGCTGCGCTAACCTTGCCATAGCCCACATTTACTTACCACCTGGGCTAGAACTTGGGGAGTAGACAGCCCATCAGAGAACTTCCAGCATTTTCCTCTCCGCCTGTGGCTCTGCTTCTAGGCCCTCTGTATCCCAGGGCAATTCTAATAGAAAGGAAAAAGTCTCAACATTTGGAGGAGGGGAAGCTGTCTCCAAGAGAGATTTTAGGCTTCATTTTACTTTGAGTTTGTGGCATTTTCTTGGAGATCTTCCATTCTATCTCTGCTTCCCTGTGCTAATTGTTGGGATCGATGCTGTAGCAATTATATAATGTTGACTGCAGCCACCACACTTCCAAGGCTTAAGTGTTGCTAAATGTCACTTTCACGCTCCCCAGTGAACGGGGTGTAATTATAACTGGTTCACTAGCTTCCCTGTGAAGGAGGAGGATGCTTTTAGCTTGAAAAGGAGAATGGAAATGCATTTTCTCTAAACTTTCAAGAGCACTCATTTTTGGAGAGACCCTGCCCTGGAGAGAGAGGGCATGACATGGGCTCTCCATCATGCACAGTATTACTTGCTGGGAATGCAGCTGGGACCTGCTTCTAAAACGTGTAGGATCTTTGACTCCTTGTCTCTGCTGCTGGAGAGCCTGAGATCAAACGCCAAGGCAAAGAGACAGAGACACTGGGGGTCATTGTGATAGCCAATGCCACTGTGAAGCGGGGTGTCGGCAGGTATTAAAAGCAGCAGGTGATTCAGGACGGAGCAGAGGCTGGTAGTAACCCAGCTTGAGGCTTGTACTTAGCTATGTGCTTTGGATAAATCACTTCAATTCTCTGATATTATTTCTGTCACTTCTCAAGTGGAAATAATAAATCTCGCTTGACCTCCTTCAGTTAAACTAAATCCCACAAATATGTAGCCAGTGTCTGCTATGTTTTAGGTCCTGGGGGGCGGGATGTAGCATTGGTATATGAAGTAGACCTGGCCCCGCCCTCTGCGAGCTTAGGCTCTACGGCAAGAATTAACAGATGGAACAATGCTAGTTCATGACCTCCTTTTGTACAACTCCTTAGCTAATGAAAGATTTTGCGTTTATAATGGGCTAGAAAAAAAGAAGAAAGAAAAGGGGGAAATGCAATACAGGATGTATGTGGCCTGAAAACCCAAGGCATCTGAGTCTTACGAAATGATCTGACACCTGATCTAGATGTGTCCAATGTGGTGGCCTCCATGGCTATTGAACACTTGAAATGTGGCTCGTATTGAGACCTGTCAGATTTAAAATCACATTAGGAGGATAAGAATCAGTTACAAGTTGGATTTCAAGTACGTTATGCAAAGACAATGAAAAATATCCTCCTTTAAATGATATTCTAAAATGACAACGTTTTTTCTGTATATGGGGTTAAATTAGAGGGAATTAGGAGGATAGAGGGAGATGCTTAGTGGATGAAAATGCTCGCTGCACAAGTCCGATGGCCTGACTTTGATCTTTGGAACTCATGTGAAATGGCGACTACAGTGGCACATGTCTGTAACCCTAGCACTCCTGTATGAGATGTGAGGCAGAGACTGGAGAACTGGCTAGAGGCGGGCGGGCTGCCAGGCTGGGATATGCTGCACAGAGGCAGAAACAGCAAGAGAGACCCTGCCTCAAACAAATGGGGACGTAAGAAGCAACACTTGAAAATTCATCTTTTGACCTCCTTACGTGCACCATGGCACATGTGCACCCACACTCATATATGAAATTTTGAAAATTTTAACAAGAAGATTAAATCAGTTGTACTTGTTTCTTACTGTTTAAAGACGTGGTGGTCAGGCAATTGAAAGTCACAGTTGTGGTTCGTACTGCATTTCTTTTGGGTAGTGATGGTTGAGACTTAGGCTGAGTCTAAACTCAGACCTATTGCTTATTAGCGTAACATCTGTGCAGATGGTTTAACTAAGCCTTGGGGGCAGTAGTAACAGCTAACTGAAGGGTTCTTTTAGGGCTCAAGTGAAGCAATGTGTTGGAAGCACTTTGTGAGGCGTAAGTTGTGTTGTGAACAGGACCATTTATTGTGGTTTGGCTGCACTCTGAGAATGGAGAGCATCTCCCTCCTTATAGACCTGGGAAGGATTCACATCACTCGCCATTCCAGACCCCCAACTTCTCGCCTGTTCCCAGTGTCCTTTCCCTTACCGTCTGACTTTCAGGTCTGAATGATATGGGTTGTGACATTTAGAACCTCCCGTCCTTCCTAAGGAATCTACATTTGAACTTGGAAGGAAAAAAAAAATCCTCCCAAATACTCATAATTGTAGTATAGGAACCAGGATGTTATTAGCCTCACAGGAGCTAGCATGAAGACCCTGCTATGTGTTGTAATGCATTACTTCAGTTATTCAGAGGGTAACAGTGTGAAGACCGTGACTGTCAACCTGATGGAGTTTGAAATCACCCAGGGGACCTCTGGGTGTGTTTGTGAGGACATTTCCAGTGAGGTGTAAATGAGGTAGGATCACCCATCCTGAGTGTGGGTGGCACTATCCCAGGGGCTAGGGAAAAGAAAAAAGCTTCCTGATGACACACAATGTGACCTCATCCTCCTGTTGCTATGCCTCCCCCATCATGATAGACTATATCCTCCAACTGTGAAGCAAGCAACACAAAACAAAAGACAAAAAACCAAACCAAAACAAAAACCCAACCCAACCCAACCCAACCCAACCCAACCCAACCAAACTAAACCAACCCAACCCAACCCAACCCAACCCAACCCAACCCAACCCAACCCAACCCAACCCAACCCAAACCAAACCAAACCAAACCAAAACCCGAACAAACAATACCACCACTACCACCACCACCACCAAATCCTGCCTTCCTTAAGTCTCCTTTGTCAGGTGTTCTTGTTGTCATGGTGATGAAGAAAGTCGCTAATTCAAGGACCCAAAGTTTCTGTTTCACCAACGGGGGAAACTGAAGCTCAGTGGGGCAGTGACTTCCACCGTATCATTGAGCTGGCGGGTGGCAGAGTTTAGGCTTGAGGCATCTTCTGGCACCAAGTGTGGTGCTTTCCCCACAGCCTCAGGGGTCATTCAGGGTCCTTTGTGCATCCTCAAGTGAGGAGTGTAGGAGATAAAGACGTGGGCTGTCAATGTGGGCGGTAGTTACAGTTCTGCCTCTGTAGTACCTGGAATAGAGCCTGGCATGTTGACATGACTATAAACTATTTGCTGGATGAATGGGAGACCCTTACGTGCTCAAACAGCTCATCTTCTACCTCTTGAGATCTAACCTGTTCCTTTTTGCGTTTGAGTGTCTCCTAGCTCAGGCTGCTCTGTGGTGGGTGGCCTGCTTTCACTCAAGACCTAGGGAATTATCTTTCTGGAAATTATAACACAGAGTGCATGTTGCTGTCACACCATATTTGTGTACACTAATGAGTTACGTGGAGGCGTAAATATTTCTAGAGATACAAGTCGCCCAGACAGATCTTTTATTTTTCTTGTCAGGAGCGGGAGGGTATTCATTACCCTCTCACTCACTGCCATACTGCCGGCAGAGGGCAGCTGTTGCCACTGAGGCCTCCCTCAAACCCCTGAGTTCTCATATGATCAATAAATCCATCCTTGGAACCTGGCCATCTGTACTGAATGTATCCAGGGAGTGAGCTAATTAAACCTTGAGTTAGGTGGCCTCTTCCTCGGCAGCTTATGGGCTGGCATTTTCCTCTGTGACCCACAGAAATTCTACCCATAGGAAATACATCCAAGCTTAGTTCCTTGAGCATCGAGAGAGCAGATGCCACCATTCATATTCTTGGTTCTTTCCTGCACTCATGCCAGCTTCCTAGCCCCCTTCCCCGTGATCGATTCTTTCAGGCTGTTGTTTAAGTCCATGAAAACCTTTGCTGTTAAAACCAAGATCATCTCATGGGTCTATCTCACGGTTTTGATCAAGATTCAAGGTATGTTAAGGAGTTTGCTAAGTCCTTATCATATGTGTTTCACAAGGTGAGAGGGACAGATACCTCTCTGCTTATGGGCTAAAGCTAGTAACGGTGCTTGTGGGGTGCTGGAGAAGTTGCTGGAATGCGCCTCTCCTGCCTAGCTCCCTGGATGAGCTGGAAGACACCAAATGATAAAGGCTCCAGTGCATGTCGGCTTTGGCTCCTTGTTCACCTGTCCTACCTCCTGTGACCTTCTGACCTACTCTGCCCACCAAGCCCTCCCCCTGACACCACTTTGCTTGGACAGGTAGGTTTGCTACTCCATGCAGACTCTGGGGCTTTGGGCTCCTCCTGTGTTCCTTGTCCTCGCATCGAGTGCTGTTAACCTGGGATGCAAATGTCCAGGTTCATGTGGGCTCATGGACAAGAATAGGCTCTCCTTGTTCAAGCCCCCTTTGCAAAACTTTGTCTTTATTCTTAACAAAACTTTATTCTTAACAAAATATCCAACATCCCTTCGCCCACTCCCCCTTGCCAAAATGCTACTCCATCTAGGGCAAGTTATGGCAACATTTGACCTCAGTGTGCCAGGAGTTCAGGGGAAGGTAGCCCATGTAGGGTCACATGATAAAGAGTTAGCTGGAGCTGGGGAGATGCCTCAGTCAGTAAAGTGCTTGCTCTGCAAACATGAGAAACTGAGTTTGATTCCTCCGAACATACAAAAAAATGGGGTGTACTGTCGGTAATTTCAGTGCTCTGGAAGTGGTGACTGGAGGGTCCCTGGGGCTCATCTAGCTCAGTCTACAAACCTCAGCTTCAGTAAGAAACGCTGTGTCCAAAAAATATGGAGGACTGCGGAGACGGTTCAGTGCATGAAACGCTTGCTACACGCATGTGAGGATCTGTCTGGATCCTCAGGACCCATGTGAAACCACAGTGCACATGTATAATTCCAGTGTTCCTACAGTGAGATGGCAGGCAGAGACAGGAGAACACTCCAGAGTTCAAAGGTGTCTCAGTTAGGGTTTCTGTCGCTGTGAAGAGACACCATGACCACAGCAACTCCTTGAAAGGAAAACATGTAATTGGGGCTGGCTTACAGTTTCAGAGGTTTAGTCTATTATCATCATGGTGGGACATGGTGGCGTGCAGGCAGACACGGTGCTGGTGAGGTAGCTGAGAGTTCTACATCTTGATCCACAGGCAGCAGAAGGAGAGACTGAGTACTGGATGTAGCTTGAGCATATGAGCCCTCAAAGCCTGCCCCCACAGTGACACATTTCCTCCAATAAGCACATACCTACTCCAATAAGGCCACACCTCCTAA
>CABHPP010136040.1:0-64599 GCA_902168425.1 Peromyscus attwateri | reverse complement strand
AAAAAACAAACTCGAGAGAATTGGAATTTTCACAGGAAACATGAATACACACGTTTTAGGTCCTTGGACGTTTTGAGACGGCAAATACCAGAGGTGGGATTGCTGACCAGCACAGGGTCGCTCACATGGGACTGCACACAGCCGCTGCCATTGTGACTTAAGTGATAAAGGTCCCCTCCAGGTGGGGAGGGCGAGAGGCGCTCCATGTGCTTTTGAGTTTGTCAACAGCTTCTTGTAGACTTTGTGTGCACTGAGGCAGCCATTATGAGGGAGGAGGGCGAGGCTCCAGGGCTGGTGATGTGATGACGTTCAGGTGCATCCCAGCATCTTAGTAACAGTTATCACACCACATGGGAGTTAGTGCTGGATACAAATTCTTGTCCCCACATCTGGCCTTCTGAGTCAGAGATCTCTGGAGTGGGGCAGAACAGTTTGAGGGGAGGCTGTTGTTAGAGTTTGGGAATCATGGAGGGGCTATGAGACTCCTCCAGCATGCTCAGAGACCTGCGAAGGCTAGTCCCCAGCTCCTAGAGACTATAAGATGGGGATTGATCTGCATGGGGCACAGATAATCCTCCTGTGCAGCCCGGTTTCTGAGCCACTGGGCCTGGTGGGACTTGAACTCAACTCAGTCTTGTCTCACCTGCAGACCTCTGCTCAAAACCATCTGTCTAGCTACTGGATATTTCCCTCTGCTTGGGTAGTGTGCACCTGCCTTCTCAGAAATGTCAACAACTCAGCTAACAAGTCCCATATGGACCTAGTGTCACAGAATGGGCCTGTCACCTAGTTTTGGCCATATGACTTAACCATAAGTTGCTGGTTATCTTCTGAGGAGATTTTGCTTTTCCTCTGAGAGAACCACAGGGAGAAACCAAAGGGCTATTCTCTGGCCTTCCTCTGAGTGTGGTTTGTCTGGAGTGTGGTATACTCTGTACCTGGGGATGTCTCTGTGATGAGTCCATCTGAGTGTGGCTGGGAAGCAAGACAGATGAATGTGCCCTGTGGAGTTGTTTAGCCATGGAAACCTTCTAGCCCCGCAGCCAACTGCATCCTGAGGACAGTGGCTGTCTGGGTCCCACCCACCTCTGAACAGTCTGTCCTGTGGCTCAGGCTCGCCCACTGACCTGCTCGCTGTCTTACCAGCCTCCCTCTCTTCTGACCCCTCTATGGCCCCTGTTCTGGGCTTTCTCTGCAAAGCCCGTGTTTGAATTTGCTTCACTTCCTGGCGCCAGGCTCAGGCCAGTCTTGGCGAGGCCATGATCAACACCTAGTTCAGATGTCATAAAGAGCTAAAGGGTGGTTCCTGATGAGTGTCAGGAACCTGGTGGAACCAGATGTTAGGCTAGGGAGAGGTTACCAAGTGACAGGTAAGGATACAGAGACCCTAGAAGCAGGGGGACAGGGTTGGTAGTACAGGGCTAGTAAGTGTCTGGCAAGTGAGAACTGAATTTCTTTGCATTGGATTCTCATTACTAGACCAGGCCCCTCTCATTCTGTGCCCCATCGTATTAATTACATTTCTGTTGCTCTTCCTGTGACGAGACACCTCACAGAAACAACCTTAAGGAAGGGGAGTTTTATTCTGGCTCCCGACGGAGACGGTATGACAGCAGAGGCATGAGGCAGCTGGTCACATCATCTCCACAGCCAGGAAGAAGCAAGGGATGCAGGCTGGTGTTCAGCTCCCTTTCTTCTGTTGATTCATCCTGGGACCCATGCTCAGTCAGCTGCCCACCATGAAGGGAGGAGGCCTTCCCTCCTCACTCAAAGCTCCTCGGAGACATGCTCACAGACATCCAGCAAGCGGGCAGTCAAGAGCAAGCGCACTGTTGAGGTTGGGGCTCTGCTGAGATCTCTGATGCTGGTTCACTTCGGTGTGTCAAGTGAGGTAGTTCAAGCATAGTACCTTTTGATATGTGTGTGTGTGTGTGTAATGATGGGATGTGGAGGCCAGAGATCAACATCAATGTCTTTCTGGATCATTCTCCAACAACTGAACTCACGTCTTCATGCTTCTGTGGCAAGCACTCTACTAACTGAGCCCTCAGTCTGGACTTTTATTTTTACAGCTGTCCGTCTGCAGCCTGTCTCCCAGGTAGGAGGATAAATCCTCTGGTAGGTGGGAAGCTGTCATTGGAGAAAACGATTAATACCAATGACAACAATATTTATTCAGTTTTTTTGTTAACCATTCATCTATATTTTTTACTACTGTGCATGTTTGCATGTGTATCTCTCTCTCTCTCTCTCTCTCTCTCTCTCTCTCTCTCTCTCTCTCTGTGTGTGTGTGTGTGTGTGTGTGTGTGTGTGTGTGTGTGTGTGTGCCCACAGAGGCCAGAAGGAGGCATCAGGTTCCCTGGACTTTGAGTTGCAGGCGGTTGTGCTAACAACCAAATCTGAGTCCTCTGCAGCGTGCACTATTAGGTGCTGAGCCACCTTTCTTGCCCCCACGCCATTCATTTCTTAATCTGACCAATTTTTATGAAGAGTCTGAAATGTATGGAGCAGGATTCATTTCCCCAGGAAGTAAAGAACAACAGAGTTCCATGCTAGAGGAAATGGCTGTCATGATGAAGTAGAGGAGAGCTCAGTTCAGAGATGGGTGGGCTATCCATGGAGGCACCAGAAGGGAAGCTGGGCCCCATGCATGCAGAAGAGCAGTTCAGGTAAACAGGGGAGAGTGTTGGAAAGACACCCCGCAAAGGAGAGAGATGTGAGGGTGTGGTGCAGGAATGAGTAGACAGTCCAGTGTCACCGGGGCAAGGAGCAAGACATCCTCCATTTGACCATCATCCTAAGAGCACAGGAACCATGCAAGGACTTTGAGGAGGATGTGAGCTACACACACCAGGGTGAGGGACAGTTCAAGTCTCCATAGACCCATGGCCCAGCTTCTATACTGAGAGGTGAGGACCTAGGGCCTTGTGGCGTCCATGAGAGACATGAGGAACCTGAGGCACCCAAAGGGACAGAGGGACTGGCTTGAGAGGGTGGAAGGATGGGGGAGACAGAGGGTAAGTCAGGGTTTGGTTATCAGGGGACCCTCTCATGGTGCCGAGGCCTTTTATCAACAGTGAAGTGTGGACTGTGGTAGCTGACTTATGTGGAAACACAGCAGCTGTCCACAAGGCTGCTCGCAGGACCTCTGTTTGCCACCGACTGAGTGGGTTTTGCATGGAACTTAAATTCTGGTGGTCATTCCGAGGCCCTAGACAGACAGCATTTCTGGCAGACGAACTTGTTTCTGATTCTGGCTTGCTCTGCTCTGGTTCTCTTGCCTAGAAAAGCCAGGAGAGACAAAGTGAGTTTGTTGGCACTGTAGAGGTGACTTCAGTCCTGCTCGGCTTCTGTATAATATTCATGTGCCCTAGATGGGCAGAGAGTTGGTGAAAAATGCCAAATCATTTGTTTAACTTCCAACAGATGATTGAAACTGCCTTCGTGACACCAGGTTGATGTCCCTTTGTTCCAAAAACTGTGTAGGGTTGCCACTTATTTCCGCTGTTAAAAATGATCATATGACTGAGGAGGTGCCTTTGAGAGAATCTAGGCGACACTTCCAAATGAATGACAGGATCAAGTCCCTACTAGAGGAACATGGCTTTATCCCTAAATCAGGGTTTGAATTCAGCATTGTTTTCTGCAGTGTGGTAAGGCCTCTACCAGGGAGGAGAGCAGGCCCAGTGGTCAGTCATGGGAACCTGCACTTAGTCCCTGCTAGCGAAAGAGTGTGTTAATGTCTTTGTGGTCTCTCTCACTTTGTTGTTGCTGGGCTGAGAAAAGTGTTCTCAAGCAGGAAAAGCTTTGCAAAGCTTCAGGAGCCATTGTGCAATATCCCAAACCAGGAATTCATGGCCGGTGGCCAGTGTCTCCCTGTAAGCTATAGAAAACCGGGATTCAGATGAATAGCATGACTCGGTAGGTGGCAGTTGGTGACATGGCTTACCCCCTCCCCCCTCAACAGGGCTGAGCTTGCTTGGCCCTCCCGGTATGAAGCAAGTGAGAGCCCAGCCCAGGCTAACAGTGTTTATTTTAGAGTCAACATATCCCTATACTTCATCTTGCTACAAAGAGAGGCATTGAGGTTGGATCATTCCACCGATATTTACAGAGCACCTCCTAGGAGCCACACATTGTTCTGCTCTCTGCCAGCACCAGGAGAACAAATAGGTATTGTTCCTGCTCGGATGGGGCCTGCAGTGAGCGAGAGAAAGGCAAAAAAAAGAGCAACAGCAAATAACCCCACACTCATAAATATGCAACTCATAGCTGTGACAAATGCCACGAGGGACAGCCAGGGAGTGTGAAGGGAGGGCTGGAAATAGCGAGTGAGCGAGTCTCCGAGGAAGAGGCTCGCCGGCTGAGGCCTAACTGTAGAAGGGAGTAGAGCAGGGAGATAAAGGGCCTATGTGGTGATGGGCGGGAGGAGGCTGTGAGCGGAGGGGCAGGATTGAGAGGGTCCTTGTTCACCTGCAGCTCAAGACCAGCTCTGAGAGTTCAGAAAGGAGGTCCAGGGAAGCTATGGAAGGGAAGCAAAGCTGATTTCCTAGGGAGGCAAGAGAAGCAGCCAGCCTCAGTCTCCAGGACTGGCAGGGGCCACGGTACTTACACAGGAAATGGAAAGGGAGCGTGATTCATGTTTACTGAGACCGGCTTTCTGCAAACTACAGAGTTTCTAGTCTGACACTGGCTATACTGACTGGTTTTATGTCCACTTGACACAAACTAAAGTCATCTGAGAGGAGGGAACCTAAATTAAGAGAATGCCTCCATAATATCTGGCTGTAGGCAGGCCTGTAGGGCATTTTCTTAATTAGTGATTGATGGGGGAGGACCCAGCCTATTGTGAGTGATGCCATCTCTGGGCTGGTGGTTGGTCCTAGGTTCTATAAGAAAGCAGGATGAGCAAGCCACGAGGAGCAAGCCAGTAAGCAGCACCCCTCCACGGCCTCTGCATCAGCTCCTGCCTCCAGGTCCCTGCTCTGTTTGAGTTCCTGTCCTGTCTTCCTTCAATGATGAACAGCGATGTGGAAGTGTAAGTCATATAAACTTTTTCCTCTGCAACTTGCTTTTGGTCAAGGTATTTCTTTACTGCAATAGAAACCTTAACTAAGACACTGAGACTTAAATATTCTGTATTTCAGACTTAAACATTCTGGATTTCAGAGGATGAATATGTATCAGTACCTATTCATAATTAATGAGGAAGGTAATTAAGGTCTTAGTATTGTAAAGGTTCTATTCCTGTGTAGAAAATGCTCCTTTCCTAATGAGAAGAATCAACACTTTCCAGGTTATATTTGGGGTAGTGACACCCACTAGACCTGCCCAACTTTAGGAAGGTAACAAAGGACAGGCTAGTCTGAAGTAGCTGATAATCAAAATACACAGGGAAATGAGAATGGACAGGCTTGGGTGAGTTTCCATGATGGCTGCTTCTTGGACAGAATCAGTGTCTTCTCTTCCTCCTCCTCTTCCTCCTGCCCCATCTGTCTGTCTGTCTGTCTGTCTGTGGAGGCCAGAAGACAACCTCTGCTGTTGTGTTTCTCAAGTGATATCAGTCTCCCCCTACCCTTCCAGACAGGGTATCTCACTGATCAGGAACTCACCAAGTAGCCCTTGGGGACCACCTGTCTCCACCTCCCCAGCCCTGGGATTACAAGCATGCACCACCATATGCAGTTGGTGTTCAACATGGCTTCTGGGGTCTGGTCTTCCTATTTACAAGCTAAGTAGTTTACCCATTTAGCTACCACCCCAGCCCTGGAACCCCCTTTAAGGCAGAATAATACCAATAGTTGCCAGATCTTGGCTGTGGTTGTGTGTGAAGGAAAAAAGCATGGGAATTGATACTAGCCCTGTGGTCAGTTGCTCATGTGCACTATTCTGGGGCCAAGTCTTAGCCTGAGCCTCGTGCTATGAATGAGGACATGGAAGTGTAGGGTCCTCCAAGTGGTGTAGCAGAGATAGGATTTTTTTCCTTCCCAAACATTGCCTTCAGTGTGGTCTGTCTGTCTGACTGTCGTAGGAAGCTTGCCTGGCTTACCAGCTACATTTATGAGGCACAGTGGCTAACTAGGCTATGGAATAAAGCCAGTTTTTAGCCTGGGGCAGGAGAATGAGACAAGTGTCCAGGCTTTGTGAGCTTTCAGGGCCTTTGAGATCTTTATCTGAAAACACTAGGAACATGCTAGGCACACCACTAAGCCTATTCAGTAACCTGGGGTGAGAGGGATATTTTTAGTTTGGAAAGTACCCATGAGTAATTTTGACATACGCGCCACTTTGCACTTTCGATGGCCCTGTTGTGCCCCCTTGCACTCCCATGGTCTTAGGTACCCATAGTTGCTTTAGAAAAAATGTTAAATGGAAACTGCCTGAAATAAAGAATTCATGAGCTGGGGTAGGTGTGTGTGTGTGTGTGTGTGTGTGTGTGTGTGTGTGTGTGTGTGTCTGTGTCTGTGTGTCTGTGTATGTGTGGTGTGTGGTTTAATAACAGAGCACTTGTCCGGCAGGTGTAAGGTCCTGGGTTTGACCTCCCAGAACTGCAAAATAGAAAAACAACCCCCCCCCCCCAATCCTTAAGTTTTACATTGTGCCCTGTCCTGTGCCGTTTGGTGACATCCTGCACAGTCCCTCTCAGTTCCATCTGGGCCCTATTCCACCAGGGATGGGCTGTCCAAGCAATCCTCCAACCTTTGAATAATGACCCCAGTACTCATCTAATGATGGCGGCTATTGGAAAATATGAAAGAAACTTTGGAAAGTGATTCCTTTAGTGACAAGGTGGAGAGCTTATGACTTACTAAGGAAAGAGAAAAACTGTATGATGCAGTCACCGAGATCGTCAGTAAGAACAATCCTGTGTGAAATTGCAAGGAGCGAAAGGGAAATATCTGTTAACTTTGCATTCCTCAGACTGCAAAGATTAAGGTCACTGGTGTGATGCACTTAGCTAAGATGGAGAAATCATGGAATAAGGGGTTCAGTGCTGTCTGCGGTCAAGCGTCCTTTGGGTGTGTTGGCACGTGTCACTCCTGCGGTTGGCAGCAAGCTGCAAGCTCTGCAGGACCTTTGTGTCCTAGGGGAGATTCTCACCAACTTGACCTTTGGCCTGGCCAGACTGCCAGGTCTGGTTAACTCCCCAGCTGGCCTGCTGTGACTCCCCAGGTCGACAGAATGTTTGCACTGGTGCCATAGTTGTAGCTATGGCGGGAGCAGCAGCAACAGGTGAGCTAGTGTTCAGGTGTCCAAGTGGAAGAAGAGGTAGAGAGAGAGAGAGACACTGGGCAGGTCTGAGATCATGCCAAGCTCTCTACCAGGCTAACTCTTTTGGACCACTAACCAGCTCCCAAATCACGATACAGAGACTTCTTATCTGTTATATCTCAGCCTAGCTTAGGCTCACTCTGGTTAGCTCTTTTAACTTAAATTAACCCGTTTCTCTTTATCTACCTTTTGCCTCGGGGCTTTTTACTTTTCTTTCCTTCTACATATCTTACTTTCATTGCTTCTTGTGTCTGTCTGTCTGTCTGTCTGTCTGTCTGACAGCTGCCTGGCTTCTTGCCCCCGTGTGTCTCCCTCTTTCTCCTCATTCTCTTCTCTTGTTCTTTTCTTTCTCTTGAGCCTAGATTTTTCCTCCTACTTATTCTCTCTGCCATCAGCCCTGCCTACCCTTCCTCCTGCCTAGCTATTGGCCATTCATCTCTTTATTAGACCAATCAGGTGCCTTAGGCAGGCAAGGTGAAACAGATGTAACCTATCTCTACATAATTAAACACACTTCCTTACATTGTTAAATAGATGCAGCGTAAACAAAAGTATCACACCTTTGCACAGTTAAGGTAATAGTCTGCGGCATAAACAAATATAACACATCTTTGCCTAGTTAAAAGAATATTCCACAACAAAGCTCTGCCAGTTGTGAGGTGGTGGAGCAGCTCTTTCGAGCTTCCATTTTGAGATCTAAAACTTGGGCATCCTTCCCTCAGGTTGAGAGGGTCATGAAATCCTGGTACGCATGTTGACTTGCTAAGGTAACGAACTCATTGGGTTGTATGTTGGGGAATTTTCTGGTTTCTTTTTTTTTTTTTTTTTTTTTTTTGTTTTTTTAGACAGGGTTTCTCTGTGTAGCTTTGCACCTTTCCTGGAACTCACTTGGTAGCCCAGGCTGGCCTCGAACTCACAGAGATCTGCCTGCCTCTGCCTCCCGAGTGCTGGGATTAAAGGCGTGTGCCACCACCGCCCGGCGAATTTTCTGGTTTCTAAGTGTGTGTCCTTGGAAAACCTATGGTCCCAGCCAAACTGGCTTGGTTTGTCACTCCCCTCTGGGTTTCATGGTAAAAACAAAAAAATTACCTGTGATTTCTTGTCTCACAATCACAAATCACACAGTCTGGATATACCTACCCCAAAGGCAGCACCCCTCACCCCAAGGCAGAGTGAGAGAACCTTTCAAGTCATTTCTGTGGGATGGTGATACCCCAAGTTTTGTTAAAACCACAACTTTGCAATGCAAATTCTACCTCTGCCCTAGACCAGACTTTGTTGGAACCCTCAGGACACATGTCCAGTGCTAACGTGCAAATGGAGATTCTGGAACATGTTGGGGCTTACTGCCTCTTGTTGAAACAGAAGCAACGTCCTTGTGAGGGGGGCTAGCTCCCTCTCAACTTATTACTGAGTGGAACAAGGCCCCAAACTTCCAGAATCCTATCTTCCCTGGAGCAGGAGCTGAAGCAGGCTAACAGTGTCCAGTAGCCAAAACTCCCCATTCTATGCAGAGAAACACTGAGCCATTTATGTACAGAACTAAACTCCAAAAATTGTGCTAAATTATGTGATTTAAATACTGGTCTATCTAGGGATGAAGACCAAGGCAATGTACAGTCCCATTAATAATGAATGGTTTGCTGTATTCTAATCCTGTTAAGCACACGGTTGCCCTGCAAATGTATTAGTGATGATGTGTGTTTGTGAATTAAGCCCTTGGTGTGTCGGGTTTATGAGTCTAATTGTCTATTCAAAAGGCTATCAGTTTATCACCTCATGAAAATTAAAAAGGTCCCTTTTGTGGGAGCGTTCTGGTAATCCTCCCAATGATATTTTCTCTTTCTTTTTCATTTCCTCTTTATTGAGCGTTATTATAATTTAAATGCAACTGAAGCAAATCCTGCCATTATACTGAAATTGATTATTAAAATAACACTGATAATTATACCCAGGTACTAGAAAATAAAGCGTATGCAGCGCTGGCAGGGAGATTAAACAACCCTCCCCCCATTATGCTAAAAGAGACCCAGGTCGCTAAAAATAGGAGAACGGGCCAATATATCTCCAAAATGGGGTAAAGATTTAGTGGCTTTTCTACCTCAAGGAAGTCTGAGTGATTTCCACTAAAATTATCATCTGAATCCCAAAATGATGTCTGATGAGAAAGCGTGAACAATTTATTTGAGGATGTCTTAGTGCTAGGCTCTAAGTTGGCTTTTTTAAAATCCACTTTTTGTCTGACTGTATCTTTTTTTTGAAAGAATTAAAAAAAATCTTTTCAGATGAAAAAAAAATAATATCCAGGGCCTGGTCTCTATTGCCAATTAGCACTCAGGGGAAAATTTGTAGCGAAATTCTGTTTGGCTGTATTTGAACACCAAAAGAATTCATCTGTTTTTATTTTTTTTAAAGGAAGAAAATAACCTTTTCTTTTAGAATGTGTTTAGAAAACTCAAAGGTATCTTTGTCTTTAAACTTCAACCGATTCAGGACTTGTGACTGCTTTGTTTGAAGAATTTTCTTTTGAAAAGCAAATTTGGGGGGGGGGGTGAGAAAGTATGTACGCAGCACTCCCTGGCTCTGATGCCTCTGGCTTTCTCTCCTTTAGGGGGTTTGCAGAGCTTGTCACTCAGTGTCTGAAGCAGTGGACAGAGGGACAGGTGACCATTTAGCCATGGAGCATGCAAGCGAGAAGATGACCCTTGAGGTGTCACTAGGAAGAGAGAGTAGCCAGGGGAACATTCCTTATTTTAAAAAAATAATTTCAAAGATGCTGATGCTAGGAGAGTGCACACATGCTCCAGCCTGGCTCTCACAAGATTAGACTTCACAGACCAAGGCCATTCAGGCCATCCTCAGTTCAGATACAGTTCAGGCTTGCTTTCTTTGGAGAAATACTGCTTGTAGTACGTGGAGTCAAACCTGGTAATGTGGCCTTCAGAAATGGAGGTCTGGTTTCACCAATCAACACTGGTTTCTCTTCTTCAGCCACAGCTTCCAGACTTTAAGGAAGGCTACCTTCCATTTGTGTGTCTATACAAGTTGACTATGCCAGTTGCACTCCATGCTCAGCCATGGGTATCTGCCCTAGCCAAGACCCTCAGAAAACTACCATCTCCTCTGTCCTGCTGGTTCAGTAGAGGCATCATCCGAGTAAACTGATGGTAGCTGGGGGACTCGTTTGTGCTTTGAAGGAGAAAGGAGAGCAGGAACGTCGATGCTGGCTGCCATCTTGACATAGGAGAAAAGAGCCAATGGGCAAACGAAGCCAACAGAGGAGGTCATAGTCAAGGGCAGCAAGTGGCCAGAGCTGCCAGTTCTGCCTGCCATCAACTATTCCATCATTTTGCATTTGTTTACTCATTTGATTGATTTGTTAAGCCTGTTTGAGTTGGACCGTCTGTCTCTACACAAAAGGATTCTGTCTGATACTGTCTTCGACTCAGTAAAGAAGGATGCCCTTGTCTGACCTAAGACTCACGCTCTCACAACGGATGTCCTACAAGGGGGTCGATGATGGTGTGACATCCTCACTGGAGAATGTGTCTTCCTGCGGAATGGGAGAGCAGCAGCAGCAGGAGGAGGAGTGTTCTGAGTTCTGGGCTTGAGAGACACAATCCCAAATGCTAGTGGAACAGAACACTGCGTGTTTGTTATTCGTATCCAACAGTCAAGCCCCACTGCTCCTTATCACAAACTCTTGTGTGTTACCCAGCAGCCTCTGCCTTCCCAATCCTGACCTGGCACACATCAGTTTGGGTTTGGGGATGATGTGGTCAAGAGGAAGCATGAATGGCAGTCATGACAAGATGTGCATTAGTTACAGAAACCTTCTCATAAGAAGCCATATCCTTGTGGCTTCAAATATTTAACACAACACCTAACATCTTACAGATTCCCTGGGTCAGGATTATAATGGGACAATGAAGGCGTGGGACAGGTTGAATTGTTGCCTGCTGTTCGGGCCCTGCGATGTTTAGTGTTAATTGTCAGATTGACAAGAACTGGGATCACTTGAGAAGAAAGAGAGTCTCAGTGAAGGATTGTTGCCTCAGGTTGGCCTGTGTGCATGTCTCGGGGGTGGGGGGGTTGTCTTGATTGCCTTAACTGACGCCGGAAGATCCGTTGTACAAGGACGTGGAAGAGGGAAAGCTTTTGGTCTTTTGATTGCTTGCTCTTCATCCTCCCCGGCAAGTTCATCCACCCTTGTTGCTCCTGCTCCTTTCCTTTATTGATGTTGGAGGAGTGTCTTGGGGCTTCCAGTGGGGGCTGAAGATCACTTCCTCTCTAGGCATCCTCCAGGCTTCAGTGTTGGGTCGTTGAGGCACCCAGTCTCATGGAATGACAGCCACTGGGTTCTCAACCTGTCCAGTGTGAGGCAACTATTCTTAGACTACTTCAACCATGGTGTGTAAGCCGGTTGAATAAACCCCTCTTAATATATATCCACTCTATCAGTTCTGCTCCCCTAGAGAGCCCTAGCAGAGTTCCTCTTTCCACCTGATGTGGTGGTTGGTAGGATTGGGTGGCTTGTGACTGAGGGATTCTTGGGGGCTGTCCTCAGCTCCTTGCCTTCACAACACAGCAGTCTACTTCTTTGAGGTCAGTGAATTAGTTTATTTCCAGTGTAAAAAAATAATTACAAGGTTAGTAGTATAAAACACGCACACCAAAGCATCCTTTTCATGTCGGTTCTGTGTCAGAAGTGTGTGTACAGTGTGGTCCAGCTGGTTCCTCGGCTCCAGGTCCCACAGGTATCAGCATGGGCTGGCCTTCTTCCTGGAGGTTGTGGTAGATAATGCCTACCCACTTTGGTTGTTACTATGCTTCTGTTTCTTGCTACAGAGTTGAGTCAGGCTCCATGTATCCTATCAGCCGGGAGCTTCCTGGGCTTTTGTTCATTCCTTACATGTGGCTTCCATTCCTCAGAACCAGCATGTGGAGACTTTCTTGTGTTGGGGGGCCTCCCTTCCCCTTCCCAGAATTCCACCCACTGTTCTGCTACTGTATCACTCCGGGTATGGCCTGAGAAAGTTTTCTCAGGGATGTGTGTGATTAGGTGTAGGCTCACCTCCATATTTAGGCCATGTGCTAGTTTCCATAATTTCATTGCCAAGTCTCTTGTCCCCATCTACACTATGCATTTTAGTAAAGGCATAGAATTCATGTCTCCTCTCCCTCTCTTTTTCATAGCCCACAGAGGCGAATTAGCACTGTCTATACATGCATGGCGGTGGGGTCATCCACAGTAGCATAGTCAACCTAGCAGGGACCGCACCCACAAAGCAAAGGGACCCCTAGTAGCCACCAGTTGTCAATAGCTTCTCAGCTAGCGGTGGGCGCTCATGTGTCCCTCTCTGATCCCTGTTGGAATGGTGACTGGCTGTATCTGATGCAAGTCTTGCACAGGCAGCCGCAGCTGCTGTGAGATAATCTGTGAAACGGTGCTGTCTTTTTTTTTTTTTCTGTGACGTAACACCACAGTGTTCTGGAATGAGTGTACGGAGAGCTTTCTGAGTGAGGACACACTATGGAATGTGTCAGAGCCACCAACACAAGCCCTCGTTCCCATCTGCTAAAATGGAGTCCCATGTAAGGCAATGGCCATAGGGCAGGCTAGCCAGTGGTGTCTGCCACTTTTCTATTGGACCAGAAGCAAGCCACCATTTCCATCTGGATTCAGGGGAAGGCAAACCTAGCAGGGTCATTGGGGGTCACCCTATGTCCAGAGTGCTAGCAGGGAGCTGGTCGGGATGGGCTTTGAGTTGCTTCATCCTTGTTAGACCAGGTGCTGAGGAATGAAGGAAGAAATTCATAAACTTTCTAGAATATTCTTCTTCCGGTCCGTCATTCTCAGGCAGGGTTTGTTGTTGTTGTTGTTTTGACCCAATTTCTCATTTTTCTTTCATTATGGTTTCTTTCTCCTTGTACATAGGATCTTCTGGGCTTTTGGGGATTTCCCCAGTAAGTGATATGACCTGCTGCAGAAACTGTGATGTCAGGCAGAGAGCAGTGAGCGCAAGTTTGCTCATTTGTATGTTATTGTTGTCGTGTGTCTGTATGTCTATGTGTACATCCCTCCGCTGGTGCGAGGCCAGAGGCAGGTCAGATGTTCTCTATTACTCTAGCTTATTCCCTTGAGACAGGGTCTCTTATCTTAGAGCTAGGCTGGTAGCCAGCAAGCCCAGAGAATACCATACTTGTGCCACCCCCAGCGCTGAGATAACCAATCACATGACCACTTCACCTTCCTCTTTTTACTGGGTGCTGGGAATTTGAACTCAGGTCCTCAGGCTCGTGCACTAAATGCTCTTACTTGATGTACTATCTCCCTGGTCCCTAAGCTTACTTTTGTTTGTTTGTCTGAGACAGCCCTGGCTGCCCTGGAAGTCTATGTTCAAGACCAGGCTGGCTTTGAATTCACAGAGATACCCTTGTGTCTGCCTTCTGAGTACTGGGATTAAAGCTATGTGCCACCATGATCAGCCCTATCTAAGTTTTAAGTAGGGAATGACTGAGTGCCTAAAAGTCATGTTGGAGGATATGTGTATTTTTGCTTGGTTTGACTATAGGACAGGCTCTTGGCCTCTCTTCTGGGGTAGCCTCAGGAGGAGAACGTGATGTAATAAGGATGCAGAGAGTCAGTGTGGCCCTTCTTAAAGGAATGCACGCAAGGCAGGCATGTAAAGCCTCCCTTGTGGAGAGCCTGCTTACTGTCTAGCCTCCTTGCTGTTCACTACACTACTCACCTCTCCTGTCTCTGTTTCTCCAAAAACCGTTTGCAAATGAGGACATTTCATGCATAGTCTAACTGCACACGAGGCACAAGGGATGAGCCCTGACTCAGTACTGAAGGCAAAGTATGTCTCTTTGTTAGGGGGAGTCTTAGCAGTACCCTGGCAAGATGGTGCGCAGAGCACCCTTAAATATTGGCATACAAACCTGTCTCCTGGATTTATAGTCACCAACAAATCATGATTGTGTTCCTCCCCAAAATAGTGGTACTTATTTTTGCATCATCGCTGAAATAGACTCTTTTGCATTTTGTCTGACAAACAGAACAGCCCGTTTAGCACATCCGTGCTCAGTAGACGTGTTCTGTCTGCTGTCTGTGCCTTTACCTAGTCCAGTTCATTCTCTCCATTTTAGCTCTCTGTTGGTGTTCTGAAGTGTGTGTGTGTGTGTGTGTGTGTGTGTTTACAGGTACCTTATCTATGATAGGTCGGAAGCCAGAATGGACCCTGAGTGAATTTTATAGCATATTTTAAAATGCTACCTTTTTCCCATTGCCAGCTGTGTGTGGAGTGAGGGATGTTCTGATGTTGCAGGAATCATTTTGTGTTTCAATTTAAAATTCAATTCAATTCACATACTTGTAATTTAACAGCGTGGCAAACTTCTCCCCATCTTTAATAAGACACCATTCCACATTGTTACCATGTGTGGAAAAGAGACGGGGACCCCCCCCACCCCCACCATGCACACACACCTATCAGCTGTGGATGTGAGTTCTGTTAGTACCCTGCACTTGCTGGGATCCAATCTCTCATGTCTAATTTAGGCTGAAACTCAAGACGGGACCTGAAAGATCTATTATGGCTGTCCTGCTTGACGGCTTGGGAGAGGGGATTAATTCGGAGATGTATGCAACCAGCTTGAAATGTCAGGGATCTTGATAGATAAAAATAAGAATAAAGGACTCTTTAGTAGGTGAAGTCCTACTCTGGTGTCTTATTTTGGTCCTGTGACAGGGCCATGTCACCGGCATGTCTAGTCTGTCACCTTTATTACAGTGTCTTTTTTTTTTTTTGTGTGTGTGTGTGGAGAGATTGTCTTATATAATTTTGGAAGTCCACAGTGCCAGAATTCAGCATAGTTTCTTCTCCCTGTGGCCTGATTTTCCCTGAAGCTGCAACTACAAGCTCCTTTTCTTGCTATAAAGACTGGTATGTTTGAAGGAAATTCAACTGAGCCCATGGTGACTTTGGCCCAAGGTCCCAGATGTCCCTGCTAGAGATAATACAGAGAATGTAAAGTGCAAGGGACACATTTTCTATTCTGTTTCAATTTAGATGCATTTCTGACTTATTAGTAAATAGCCAGGTGCCCGCATAGCTGGGTGGAGAGCATCTGGGGAGTGGACTCCCCGGAGTGCCCAGATGCCCCATGCACATTGCCTAATGTCCTGGGCTCTGCAGAACTTTCGCAAAATTAACACGCTCACCAAATATGTTTTTCTTGCTCATTAACTCGATAAAGCCCACTGGTTTTTTAGAATCACAGCAGCAAGTTGTAAATGATGTATGAAATGAAAAATCTTTTCTCACCCAGTGAACAGGGAGAGAGCGCTGACGGTGCCCATCACCGCTGCTGTGGCTGCAGTAATGTCTAGACGTGAGTTGTCCTGAGCAGTGGAGACAGCAGAAGCAGACGAGGATGGCCCAATGGCTCCTTCTTCCTTCACTCACTGTGTGGGGGAGTCAAAGACAACGTGGTTGGAAGAATCTCCCAAGGAAGCCGGCGGCTGCTCTCTGGGGACAGTATGGCCTGCAGTCTACAGGGGGAGTTGGTATGTCCCTTTTGGGTGCACTATGCAGCTTTGCTCTTTTGCATTTAGCCTTGTTCTGGGTCAAAAAAAAGTTTTCCTGGATTTCATTTCTTTGTACATTATGAAGGAGTGAATATTTGCATGTTCATATACCCAGGAATGGGTCAGGCATCAATGAGGAGAAAATGTACATAAAACTTAGATACGTCAAAGTCAGGGACTCAGACTCTGCCCCTAGACTCCCTACAAACCAGTCACTCAGAACGATAATTTAACATTTTTCTCCCAAATGGAATAATTTTGTTGTCTTCTTGTGTGTGTGTGTGTGTGTGTGTGTGTGTGTGTAACTGCCTATGTATGTGCAGGTGAGCCTGTATGTGTAGATATGCAATGTATATATGTGCACATGTGTGTGGAGGCCAGAAGACAACCCAGACTCCAATTCCTCCGGCTCTGTAATGGTTATTCTTACCCTGACTATGCAGGCACCATCCACCCTTTGGAGACACAGTCTCTCATTGCCCTGGAACTTGCCAAGTAGGTGCCTAGCAAGCCTGGGGGATCTTCCTGTCTCCATCTCCACAGTTCTGGGATTACAAGTGCACACAAAATTCTGCTTTTTATAGACAAGTGTGTGTTATGAGGCTTGAACACAGGTCCTCATGCTTACAGGGCAAACACTTCACCGTTTGAGCCATCCCTCCAGGCCCTCATGCTCTTACTGTTATTGCCCTTTGTGTTATGTTTCTTGCTTCGTAGTGGAAAATACACTATTACATGTTCACCTAGTAGTTTTCTTTTCAGGGTCTCACTGTGTATCCCTACGATGGCATGGAACTCGCTACGTAGAGTAGGCTAGCCTCGAACTTTGCCTGCCTCTGCCTCTGTTGGGTTAAAGGTGGCCATCACCAGGGGCTCATCTTATGTCAACTTGACACACAAATTGGAGTTATCTGAAAGGAGGGACCCTCAACTGAGAAAATACCTCCATAAGATCAGGCTGTAGGCAAATCTAGAGGGCATTTTCTTAATTAGTGATTGATGGCAAGAGCCCTGGGTGCCATCCCAGGGCTGGTGGTCCTGAGTTCTATAAGAAAGCAGGTTGAACAAGCCATGGGAAGCAAGCCAGTAATCAGCTCCCTTCCATGGCCTCTGCATCAGCTCCTGCCTCCAGGTTCCTGCCCTGTTCGAGTTCCTGTCCTGACTTCCTTCGACAATGAACAGTGATGTGGAAGTGTAAGCCAAATAAACCCTTTCCTCTCCAACTTGCTGTTTTGGTCATGATGTTTTGTCATAGCAATAGAAACCCTAACTAAGACAACTAGTTCTGTAAATCATGCTTGTTTACTGCTCATGAGGGGGAACGTGGACAATGTGAAAAGGCGATTTTCACGGAATCAGTCTTATGGGGATGGACCAACCCTGACGTCTATGCTGAGTGCTAATTTACCATTCTGGAATGCTTATGTCAGCAGGCAAGCTGCATTATGAGGGGAGGGCTGTGTGGGGGCATGCACTTCTGACCAGGGGACTGGCGAAAGAGCCCGAATGCTTGCTGACATCAGGCTTTCAGAGGTAATGCTGTTGACTTCTTCAGAGAAGAAGCCTTGCCTGGCTGTTACATCCATGGGCCGGAAAGCCCTTCCCTTCAATCAAGACCGAAGGGTTTCCTTGTACCTTGTTTCCATGATTGTCAAGCTCATCTCATCTGAAATTGTCTTTCTTTAGGAGTTTGATCGTCTACGTTACCTTGTTATCTACCCGCCTGTGGGTTTTTCTCAAACTTCAGGAGGCTTCACTGTCTCTTCGAACTGTAGCTTTCACATTCATAGCCCAGATTCAAAAAACAGTGCCAACTCTAAACGTCTATATCTCACTTTTGTCCCTACCTGTCATGTTGTGATGGTGGCTGCACACCCGCTGTGCTGTACCAGAGTGGACAGAACCAGTATCAGAACTTCCAGCACCACAGGCAGGAGTTGATGGACTGAATAACTGGGGACTCTGTGTCCCTTTAGACTGGATTCAGGGCAGATTCCTGGAACATAATTTTCACCCTCTCTATCCCTATTCTGGCCACCTTAGCAATAGCCATCTGATGACTTGGGCTGTATGACTATAAACAGAATGAGGTCATCTTGGGGGACAGGAGCTTTGTCCCTCTTCATAGTAAGTGTCTGTTGTCACATTGTTCTAATTTCCTCTCTTGCTGTGATAAAAACACTGACCAAAAACAACCAAGGGGAGGAATGGGTTTATTTCAGCTGAAGGTTACTTATAGTCCATCAGTGAGGGACGTCAGGGCAGGAACATGAAGAAGAAACCATGGGGGAATCCTACTTGCTGGCTCCATTGCAGGCTCATTGTTTGTTGGCTTTCTTTCTTTTTTCTGTTTTGTTTTGTTTTTGTTTTTCAAAACAGGGTTTCTCTGTGTAGCTTTGCGCCTTTCCTGGAACTCACTCTGTAGCCCAGGCTGGCTTCGAACTCACAGAGATCTGCCTGGCTCTGCCTCCCGAGTGCTGGGGGTAAAAGCGTGCGCCGCCGCCGCCCCCCCCCCCCCCCCCCCCCCCACCACCCAGCTTGTTGGCTTTCTTATACAGTGCAGGACCACCATTCCCAGGGAATGGTACTACCCTTAATGGACAGGGTTCTTCCGTATCAATTAAAAATCAAGACGCCCCCAACATGCCCACAGGCTAATATGATCCAGACAATTCCTCCCTTCTTAGATGACTCTAAACCAGTCAGGTTGACAGTTAAGGTTAACCAGGCCACACGATTAAGACTGGCTCAGTCCTCTACCTCACAGTTTGCAAAGGCAGCTGAAATCAGAGAAGAGACTGAAGTAAGGTTGGTTTGGGCGGCTGTGGGTATCTATGTTTATTCCTCTTCACAAAAATGCCTGTAGCTCAAAAGCTTTTTACACCCCCATCAGTATACTGCATGCAGACTTAAAGAGCTGACAGGCCTTGGTAAAGAGCCTGTCACAGACATCACGACTCTGCAAATACTAGGAAGACCTTTATCTGGGGACCCAGGAATGACTGTGTTTTTAGGAGACAGCTCTTCTGTGACTTGATATTCACGGCCGTGAGCCCATTAGTTTCTGTCTTTTCTGTAGACCTCAATGCTTCAGAGCCAATGCCATTTTGCATGAAGATGAGCAGATACCAGTCTGGATCCATCCAGATGTTTCGACAGCTGCCAACCGTGAAATAACAGGCTTAGACAATAGTAACTCAGAAGCTTTCTAAGGTAAGTCAACCCAGAGCGGCTTTGAAGTGCCTTGGCAGATGTGCAACGGAAAGTCTGGCGGTAGGGGTGAGTACCGTGCTGGTAGCAGCAAGTCTTTAGCAGGCAGGGTGCCTGGCAGAAGGTTAGGGACCTTACTTAGAGTCTCTTTAAAACCGCAAGGGGAGCAGGCGTGGACCACAACAGCAAAGGAATATGGGATTGATGGAGGGAGTGGAAGACAAAGGTGATATGTCGGCTATAGAAGATGCTCAGCTTAGAGCATAGAGTTACTGCTGAGGCTGTCTGCAATGTTTAGACGCCCCCTGTCACCCAGAATGGCTGTGCTTTCAATGTTGTTTTTTCCCTTTAGAGAGATCCTGAAAGGAAGTGGCTTGGATGTTACCCTTTACCACACTTCATCCACCCCAGAAAGCACGTGGGGCTTTGCAGTTTACATATGTCGACAAACTCAGCCTTTGAAGCAAGGCACAGAGAACCAGCTAGAAAGACATGGAAATAAAAAGCTGGCATCCTGCCTTAGTGCAACCCTCACTTCAAGGCAAACTTTCTGCTTGGCCTGAGTTGAAAAGATGTTGCCTGTGTGCACACAGGACTTGGTTTAAAGTTGTTCTCTGCAGAATGCCCTGTAATCAAAGGGGACATCGCCCCTTAAGTGTTGAGCATGTCAGACATACATTCCACCCAGTAGGACACTAATGCTAACTGGGGATGAGACGTACATGCATATTTATGACACTCACCTCGTGTTTCTGAAGCCTCTCTTGCAGGAACTCAAAGGCTTTGCAAATGTTACCTCAGGGACTCTGCATGCTCGGGAGGTCCCTGAGAGCATGGATTGCACGTTTTCTCTGGGCAGGCTGCATGGAGCCACATTGGAACCTCCTTGGGGCCCTCCTGCTCCTCTAGTCCCCAAGAATACAACTCTCACCGCCTGGTGACAAGCCATCCAATCATGAAATTCTTCCCACTCCTACAGAAGCCAGTCTGTTTGTTCTTTCATCTTTGAAGAAGCTTTCATAGTCTAATCGTATCATATGCACCTGAGTGGCTCCACGGCCTCTTCCTCAGCACTCTCTTCTGCAATCACACTGAGCATGCTCAGTCCATCTCAGGAGGGGCTGGTTGAATGACTTAATTTTACACTGTGTGGGAGGCAATGAAGGGTGTGGCATTTGGGAATCTAATCATCCCCAATGTGTTTAAATCTTCGCCCCATTATTTCCTGGCCTCAGGAAGCTTCATTTTCTTCTCTTTAAAGTGGGAATCATGTTGGTCCCAAACCAAAAGTTCTTATGAGGATTTGGGGAGACAATAAGGAGTTTTGCCTTATGGTGTCTGGAATGTAGCTATTCTCTTCTTGTATCCTGAAGCAGATGTGTCTGTGAGAGGCTGTGTATGAGTTCCAGCCTGGAGCAGACAGTGCTGGAGCACGACTCTTTGCACATTGGTGTCTTCTCATCAATGTCAATGTCTTCCCTTGTGATTGACACTCACCATCAAATATTTAGGAATGAATGAACTGAGCCAGGCATGATGGCGCAGGCCTGTGAGGAAGGCTGAGGCAGGAGGATCATGAGTTTGAAGACAGTTTTGAGCATGTTGTGCCAAGTGAAATAAGCCCATGACAGAAGGAAAAACAATGTACGAGTCCACGCCTTGGGGACCTGGAGTCACAGGCAGAGGATGAAGAGTCTTCAGGGGCTGGAGAAGGGGAGTGGTGGGTATATGCTCCACAGGGACAGAGTCCCCATGTGGAATGAGGACAAAGCTCCAGAGATGGATGGTGGTGGTGATCGCACTCACACTCTGAAAGTGTGCACACTCCAAAGTGGCTGGCTAAGGTGGTTTTGGTTTGTGTGTATCTTACCACAACAAGAGAAGAATATCTAATAAGTAATTTTGCAAAGAGAAACTCCTTTAGTAATATAAATAATTAGGTTTTTAGTTTTACTGAGGCACATTCTCTGTCTATCAGGTGATCTGTCCTTCCATTTATCCATCTATCCATGCATCATGAACATACTCTATACTTGCTCTGTATTGGACATTTCAGAATCTCATAAGGACAGTGAAGGGCATCACACTCTTGGTAATCTATCTAGGGAAAGGAGGTCCTGAAATATATAGAATAGATGGTCTGTGGACAATAGGTCATTTGCTCCTCATAACACCTGCCAGAGGCAGGGAAGAGAATGAAAGCTGGAACGATCTGGGAGGGGAGGGCCAGAGGAGAAAGGGAGGCCTCTCAAGATGAGGGAAATGGTTGCGTTCAGGGCTCAGCTGAGCTGCTATAAGGCATGCTATGTCGGCTGATTTTCCTCTTGCTGTAGCAGAGTACTTGATAAAAACAACACAAAGCATGGAGGGTTTGATCTGGCTCACGGCATCACAGGCGAAGTCACCGTGGTGGGGGTGGCTTGCAGTGCCGGCCACGTGAGTGTGAGGTGGCTGGCTACATCTCATTGGCTGTCAGCAAAGAGCTCTGACTGGAACCAAGGAAGAGTTATAAGCCCCAAGGCCTTCCCAGTGACCATATGTCTGTCAGCTTGGCCCAACCCCCTAAAGGTTCCCCAAACTTATCCATAAAGTTTGCTTTATGTATAAATCTCTAGATTGCTCTAGAGGTATCTAGTCTTTAGTTGGGGAGCTCTGAAGTAGATCCTGAATCATCAGAAGAGAGATTTGTGCCAAACTTTGCCGTTAGAGTGAATAAATGTTTCTTTCATATGAAATTTATATTAAAGTACAACTGATTTTATAGTTTTTTTTTTTTAAAAAAAGATTAATAGCATACTTGAAAACTGTCAGGTGAATGTACTCAGCTTCCAGTGAGTCTAGGTTTGAATCCCAGTGTCAACATTGTGTGAGACATTTGAATCACTGTGTGTCTGTTTCTATATGGAGGGTGGGGTTTATGATAATGGAAACATCATCACACTGTTCAAGGACATGACACCCGTGGAGGGCTCTGAATATGTTCCCACAGCACTTGTGAGGAATGTTCGAGGCTCCTTTTAAATAAAGCCAAACACAGCTGAGAAGGCCCGCCATTTCACCAGTGTGGTGATAGGAGATTGGATTTGGCAGGGAATCTGCCATGTGACATGTTACCACTGACTGGCTCTCTGGGGATGGTTTTTGATACAGATGTTGGAGACATTTTTATTTGCATTAATGAGTCCCCCCAAAGTGAAAACAACACAGCTGGATTTCAGAACTTTATCAGATGTGAACATCTTTGCTCCTGAATTAGTGGCAGCTTTGATAAACAGCACAAACTATAGGTCACAGGTGAATCTCACTCTGTAGTTTATCCTACATCTCTCCGCCATTTCATTTCTTATTTGTAATTTTAATTATGAAGATTCATGAGGTACAGTCTCATAATTTAATGCTTTCACAGATGTATGATTATCAAATCATAGTATTGCTCATTCCCCTGTCCTTAAATGTTTGTGTGTGGATTTGAGTGTTTGTACACGTGTGTGTGCACAGCCGTGTGGAGGTCTGGAGTTGACGCTGGATGTCTTCTTAGCCTGCTCTACTTTATTTCCTGGGTCAGGGTCTCTCATTGAGTCCAGAGCTTGCCAGTTGCAGCCAACCCAGCTAGCAAGCTTGCCTCAGGGAGGCCCCGTCTCTGTCTCCTGAGATCTGGGATTAAAGGTGGTTGCCACACCCACCTGGCTTTTAGTTGGGTTCTGGGGATCTTAACTCTGGCCCTCATGTTTGCATGGCAAGTGCTTTATTTACTGAACCATCTCCCCAGCCCATGGGTTTTTACATGAATGCCAGCGAGACCCAAACTCAGGTGCTTGTGTGCACACAGCAGGCACTTGACAGGCTGGCCCATCACCCCAGCCTCCGTGAACAGTTTTTTGATCAACATGTAATGACTGGACATATTGATTAGGTATATCCATTGCTTTTTAAAATCTAGATCAAGGACGGGCAAAATAGCTTCTGTGGAAGGGCCCACGGGGTATGGAGTGTAACGTTTCAGACTAAAATGCTTTGATGGTTGTAGAAGCAGCAGCAGAGCAATCAGGTACCATGTGTGGATGAGCGGGTACCATTGAGTTCAAGGACAATTTTATTCACAAAACAGGCAATGAGGCTGATGATATGGCTCAGCTGGGTAAAGGGGCTTGCTACCAAGTGTGGAGACCTGAGCTCAAGAACTGACACTTGCAAGTTGGCCTCGTACTTCCACACATGCACCACCCCCATGTGTGCATATGCACACCCCCACATGTGCATATGCACACCCCTACATGTGCATATGCACACCCCCACATGTGCATATGCACACCCCCACATGTGCATATGCATACACCCACATCCAACCCCTCCCCCAAAAAAAGGTAAAAATAAAAATAAATATATGGAGGTATCTCTAGACATTGAGGTTGTTAGATGTGCAGGGACTGTGGACTAGGAAAGCCCCCCCATATGTCTGTCTAACTCTGGGCTTCTCTTCTGACCACATGTGAGGGGTTCTCTGACACCAGGCAGTTCTCCACCTCTTGGGTATCCTACCACTAAACCCAGTTCTGACATTCTCTCTGGGGACATCTGCCAGTCCAGGCTGCCGCCTGTTTCACTGACTGGTTATAAACCGAAGGTACCACTGCCACCTCCTCAGGTTTTACCAAAGGCGACAGGGGTTCACAGAACTCTCCGATGTTGTACCTTTCCCTCCCTTCTGAGCATGTTTCTTCCCCTCTAGGCAGCTCTTGTTCATGGCAGAGGCCAGCTTAGCTCACTTCTCTTCCACTCCAAAATCCAGGGCTTCACTGATGTTTCACTCTTCCAAGGTTTGTTTATCAACCAAAAAAATACTACGCAGAGGAAAATGTTAAGTTCCTTCTTTTCTACTCTGATGTGGTTTCCCATGTCTTTTAGGAAAATTTCCCTCAAGTTTGAGCTCAGAATTTTATTAGATCTAATAAATCATATCAGAGATGGGAAGCAGATCTGAAGGAGATACACGTTGGAAGCCTGCTTTTCTCCTTAGATTATTCTGAGCCCAAGGTTTCAGAGACTCAGTGTGTCCCAATTCCACAGATGGGGCTCTTGGAAGATTCATTTCTCTCCCGAGGTCCCTAGGGTCTTCCTGACTTACAGCCTGAGCTAATGGGGTCCTGGGATGGAAGACTTATCCCACGCCCATATGCTGGGAGTGAGCCCTGCTTACTGGACAGCCCATCAGCAAATGAGATAAAGCCACAGATAAACAGCAGTAATCCTGTTTCCCTGGACTGTGGGATCCACTCCAAATTGGAGGTCCAATGGGGGTTCCCCAAGTAAACAGTCTTGAAGATAGGCACATAGAGAGAAGTGTTAGATGAAAGCTGTATTCTGTACTTAATTTTAATATTATTGTATAAGGTTAGCAGAGATGAAATTTACCTTGGAAACGAGAACTGACAGAGGCCATAGGGAGAGGAAGTTCTCTTTGACTTACAGTCCATATAAGAATGAATTCCATCTCTCCTGCCTTCTCTTCCTTCTTGTTGGTGACACACAGACCTCTCACTTAAGCTTTGAAGAGGCTGAGATTTGGGACCTGTGATGGTACTGAAGGATGTCATGGCAAGTGGACAACCTTCTGGTTGGTAGTTCTGGATTGATCTTTTCAAAGGAACAGAGCTTGGGAGTGGAGTCCAAGATGCCTGCCTGTGACCATGTCACTTGGAAGCAGGCTTTGAGTTCTACAGATGTCTACAGATGTGGTCTCTTTTTTGTGTGTGGGGGGAATGACTTTATTTTCATGGAATTTTAATAGAATCTATTCTGTGTTTGGTGGGCATCCTGACAAACTCCAGTAAAGCTTCCAAACTGGAGAATCCAGATAGGCTGGGACATTGTGTCTTTGTTTTTTTTTTTTTTTTTTTTGGCTCTCAGTTCCCCTTTATGCATTTATTTGTAAATTTTGATTGATCTTCCGTCTTTCAAAGTGTTGAAAACACGCAGGTAGCACCATTCTGGTGAACATGTTACCAACCAATCTTGGGTGCTTCTCCTGATGGGACAGGGTCCCAGAATCTTCTGGAATGTAGCAGCAAGCCGTTACAAGCCGTTACTGTCCACTCATCTATATGGAGGCAAAAGTGCAAGGTTATTTATAGAGTTCTGATCCCTTTGGCTTCTCTTTCCTCTCTTGCCACAACAGCCTGCGGGATTTTTGCTTTGGGTCACAGCTTGAGATGTGTTTATGCGACAGGGCATATCCTCAAACCCTTACGTAGCTCCGGCTTCTGCATGAGGTACCTTGGAAGGTTTGGTGAGAGAGTGTGGTACAGGGGAGTTGGTTCCCATCAAGTCATGTTAGCAGCTTACAAATCATTGCCCGTACCTGGAAATGCAAGAGGGCTCATTATGGTTTTGTTATTAAAGTAAAATAAAACAACAGTGCCAGGAGAAATCCAACTGTTTTGGGTATAAAAATAATGTTATGCTTCTTCTCACATAGCATCAAAACATGTTCTCATCCTATTTATACCTCAAAGTCAAAGAACGTTTACAGGCTCCATGGCACTGGAATTTGCTGTACACATCTTTAGCATATGTCTCCAGTGCTATAGGGATGGAGGATTGGATTTGGATGTAGTAGAGTGCCAGTCATGTGCCAGACTCTAAACTGTGCATTTGACTGCTGCTTCATTTTTAGAAATATTACTTATTATTAGCAATTTAAATGACTAAATGTCTGACAGAAACAGTGGAAAAATTATTTACTGTGGCTCACCGTATCAGAGGTATTAGTCAATCATGGAGGGGAGGACACAGAAGAACACAGTGGTTCACATCATAGCCGGGAAGCAGAGAAAGAAAGGCTTACAGGCAGGGGTTGGGACAAGATATATCAGGCAAGGACATGTGTCCAGAAGATATACCACTAAGTACACCCTCCCCCCACAGTGATCTTCTTCCTCCAACCAAGCCATACCTACAAGTCTTCCTCACCTCCCAATCATGTCATAGTTTTATGAGTCTATCAAGGGACTAGTTCACTAATTAGAACTGATCCTTCAAGCTCTGATTATAGAAGTATGTTCCCAGGTACACCCAGTGGAATGCTTTACTAATCTAGATGGTTATAAATGCAGTCAAGTTGACCATGAAGATTAGCCATCATAACAATGGTAACGTGCCAAGAACAGTTAACTACCCAAGATCTTCCTAGAAGCAGGCAGATGGGGGAGGTGGTCTAGATGAAGAAAAGAAAATCTCACCCTCAGCCTGGTCTCTATCCTTGTCTCTTTCTGTCTTGGCCACTTGGCCCTCAATGGGAGGCTGATCTTACCATTGACCTTGGAAACTATGCTGTGATAGGTTGCATATTTGTGTTGCATATTAGCCCACAGGAACCCTGACCCCAAAGGTGGTGGTATTTGAATAGGTAGCTTTGGGAGGGGATTTGAGCACAAGGGTGGGATAGTGACCTTTGAAGAAGAAACATGGGTGTGGGTTGTACCACAAAGCCAAGATGTCAGACTCAGTGTGAAGAACTAGGCCCTTGTTATCACTGTGCTCTGTGTGCCTGTACTTGGTGCCAGGACCCAGTGTCCACCTGTAGGCCTTGCACCTGTGAACTCCCCTCCCCCACCCCCACAAAGGACCTTCACCCTCACTCCCTCACTCACTCTCTTTGTCTTCTAGGTGATGATATGTAGGGGTAATTGCTGAAACAAAAATCACTTTTTTGTCAAATACCTGCTTGCATATCTCACATCAAGCACTGGCTTACCAGTCACAGAGAGCCTTTGTTTCTATGGACACTTCTTTCATCAGACTGAGCTAGGGGAGGGCAACTTCTGGATCAGTTTTCCATTCATCTAACCATCCGTCCATCCGTCCATCCATCCATCCATCCATCCATCCATCCATCCTTTATCAAGCACCTTCTATATGGGAGGCACTAAGTTACTTCTAGGAATTGAGAGATGAGGAAGAGATTTTTCCCCCCTTTTCTCTAGACAATGAGACCCTATTTGTGGTTGTTCAGTAAATGCTGGTTGAATGAATGCACGAAAGAATGTTACAACCAACTCAGGGACTTTAAATGGATATCTTCCAATTATCTACAGAAGAGTCAGTTCCTGGAAGCCAACTAGCTCGGCTGGTCATGTCCAGTCTCTTCCCCCTGTCTCTTATGTGTCTGTCTGAGGGTAACAGAGCTCAGTCAGAACTATATTCTGAGTCACAGTTCTGGTTGCAGTTCAGTTAGTGGTTCCTTTCACCATGGGAGATGTCTTAGCCCAGGATAAGGACTTGTGGGGAAGTATGATCCCTGGCCTTCCCCCTCCATGCACAGCTGTGCTGGGCCCATGGGGACTTGAGTCATGACGAGTTTATTGTACAGTAAGCACTGCTGAGTAATGCAGGCCCTTGATCTCAGTGGGTCTGGGAATCTGAAGTCCTGAGTTGGCCAAGATCATGAAGTCTAGCCATTATTGCACCAATGCTAAGGAGGGGCTCTGCTCTCTCCTCCATGGTCTTTCATGAATCTACAGGGGTTTCCCGGTGTCTGTACAGGATGTAACACGTTGATGAACTAAGAGCAGAAGCCGATGTGGTCATTCTGATAAGTCAGATGTTAAAGGATTTGCAAAAAGGGAAAATACTGCTTTTCAAATTGTGATTTTTTTTGTTTTGAAAAAAATGGAATAACTTCACAAAAATATATTTTAATGATAACATGTAATGGGGTCATCATAGCTTTTCTTTTTATGTGTGTTTTTCTTCACAGCTATTTTTCAATGAATTAAACATGGCTGAGTTTTTTTAAAGATCTAATGCCTTTTAAAATTACATCTTAATGTATTTATCTGTTTATTTAATTTGTTTGATTGTGTGTGTGTATGTGTGTGTATGTTTGTGTGTGTGTGTATGTGTGTGTGTGTCTGTATGTGTGTGTGTGTGTGTGTGTGTGTGTGTGTGTGTGTGTGTGTGTAGGGGACACTGTACCATGGCACTCTGGTGGAGGTCAGAGGAAAATTTGTATAAATCTTTTCTACTCCATGGGTCCCAAGATGGTCATTGTTGGGCTTGGTAGCAGGCACCTTTTGCCTCCTTAGCTAGCTCAGTTTTAAATATTTCAAACATGGTAAAAGGGGTGGCTTGAAAGAAAATAGCCCTCATAGGGAGTGGCAATATTAGGAAGTGTGGCTTTGTTGGAATAGGTATGGCCTTGTTGGAGGAAGTGTGTCACTGTGGGAGTAGGCTTTGAGATCTCCTGTGCTCAAACTATGCCCAGTGACCCAGTTCGCTTCCTGTTGCCTGAAGATCAAGATGCAGAACTCTCAGCTCCTTCTCCAGCACCATGTCTGCCTGCCTGCTGCCATATCCCACTATGATAACAATGGACTAAACCTATGAAACTGTGAGCCACCCCAATTAAATGTTTTCCTTTGTAATAGTTGCCACAGTCATAGTGTCTCTTCACAGCAATAGAAACCCCAATTAAGATAGTAAATATCAATAAACCTATTAATAGATAGTCTACACAAACAAAAGCTCTTTTGAGGGTGTGTGCATGCCTACAATTTTTAAGAGAGCAATGTTATTCCAACCAGAATCTTGGAGAATTGCTGATTGTCAACTGGTGGTTAAATATGACTGTGTTCTAAGACTCACAGGGGCTGTCTGACACCTCAGATAGTCCCGCCTCCTCATCCTGCAGTTGAATGCTTTTTTCTTTTCTGACTAAGCACTTCTAGTGCCCTGTGGTTGTAAGATTAGCATTTTGAGATATGACAGCAAAATTAGCATGGGTTTCTTTTTCTTCTCCACAGTTTCACTAATGGAATATTTGTTTTTACTGTACGTACCTTAGGGTATGATTATTTTTCTTTCCCCGAGTCTGTAACTTTCCCCCTTTCCTTAAAGAAAAGCACGGTCTGGCTTTCCTATGGCCTTTCTGAATTTTCAGGACTCTTGAATGCAAAGGGTAGAATGTCTGATAACCCAGATGGATGCTGAGTAAATAATGGGCAGGTGGCATATACAACGTGGACATGGTGGACAAAGAGAGGACTCATACCACACATGGGATAGTGCAAGATTTTATCATTCTACTTAGATGTCATGTGGTTTAAAACTTATAAGTTGCTTCTTTTTGGATATTCCCATTAAATATTCCAGACTATTTTTGACTACAGACCACTAAAATAAGAGAAAACAAAACCACAGATAAAAGGCAATTGCTGAATACTGACTTGAGGAAAATTCAGAAAATACAGAAATCTATTGAGAGAAAAAATTGAAGTCACTCATGACCCAGCTACTCAGGAATGGCTACAGATTTACCTTTGGTGTGTTTTGTTCCGGTCTGTGTGTCTGTCTACGTGGTCTTTGTATAAATGTTGTGACAGACATGGTGTGATGGATTCTGAGCCTCCCATTCTGTGCTATGAAGCATGATACATTCCCTGTTCGGCCCCATCATTTCTTTTCCATGGCACCATTAATATAAGCCTTGAGAAATGTAGCCTTTCTCCTCTGAGAGCGACTCTTATTTTTGCCACTATAAATCATGTATAATTAACATTCTTGTACATTGTTAATCTTGGTCTATATTTTGGATTACTTTTGTGAAGTGAATATGTGAAGGTATAGTTTCTAGAATTAAGAGCTTCTAATGGATATTTCCAGGTTGCTATTGATAATGTTTTATCTACTATATCATTTTCAGTGGTACATGAAAATGTCTGTTTCATGGCATGCACACTTGCCAGTGTTCAAAGTGATTACTTTATTTGAAAATTAATTGATTTCTTTAAACCAACTTCATAGTATGATGGGCACAGAATTTGAAAAGCTTTGCATAGCCATTCATTACAAATGACTGTAGTTTCTGGAGACCTGAGTTTTTGCTCTATGAATTACTATTCAGTTCTTTTAAAAATTTTAAAGTGGGGTGCTAGATTAATAATTTATAAGAGATCTGTCATATTTGTTTGTCAGACTTGTGGAAAATATTTTTCTCAGTTTAGTGGTTGACAGTTTCTTTTTTCACTTAAAATATGCTGGAAACACATGACAATTCTGAGTGGTCAGATCTATTTGTCCATTTGAAGTCATTTCCCCTCCGCTGCGCTTATGCTTAGAAACTGTATCAAGTTGAACTAAATCTGTGACTTTTCTTCCTCCTCTCCAGTTTTCTTTTCCTTTTCTCTTTCTCCCTTTGGTCTCTTTCTGTATTTTTCTTTGACATTTCAGTCTTGAACATATGTGAATTTGATGTTGGTGCACAATTAAACTACAGCACCAATGTAAGTTTATAAAATAACTAACCCTTTACTACAAGTGTTTGAGTAATCTAGCTTCTTCTCATTTATTTATTATACTAAACCACCACAAAGAACTTAGGGTCCCTGGTGGGGCTCCCAACTTTCCTCTCTTAATGTGATATATTTTAGTAATAGATTTTCTCTATGTGTCTTTGTATTCTCCGGGTAAACTATAGATCTTGAAAAATTCTTCTTTGGATTTTTATTTCTTCTGAAGTTTACAGAATTCCTTCATCTTCTGAAGAGAAACGACAGGGGAACTTGACTATGTCTGTGGATATTTGTAGGAAACTGAACAACTTCTTCAAAGATTCAATTCAGTATGGGCTGGGGATCCAGCTCAGAGGTAGAGCATTGGTCTAGCATGTGCAAGGTCTTGGGTTTAATGTCCAGTTTTGAAAAAAAAAAGACAAATTATTTGCAATTATAATTTTTCTTATTTCAATAATAAAATTAATTTCAAATAATTTTTCAAGTTTGAATTCTTATGACTATAATCTTTAGTGAAAAAGTGTTTTCTAAATAACACTTCTTAATAAAAAGATGTTCTTCTGTTCCGTTCTTTTTAGTATGACTTGGGCCTTATGTGATTCCAGTGTTCTTAAGGTTAGGGTTAGAATTCAAATCCAGTTAAGGAAATATGGTTGTACTGAATTAAAAATAAATGGCCTGTTAGGATTTTGTTTTTATCATTTACATTACCTATAGAAATTAAAGATACTATATGGGTGGTCTAGAAAGCAGACACAGATTAAATTAGAGTGACTTTTTAATAATGATTAGGTTGCAGTGCTTGGATTACTCAGTAGGAATATGTTTTCAGGGTATCTGAATGTAAAGATTTTATATTTAACAATATTGAACACGGGGTTTGTATCTCCTCAAATAAAAAGGATCATAGAGGTTTGCCCACATTCATTTGTCCTGTCTCACTTATGGAAATTGCTTTTTGTAATCCATTGGCTGTCAGGATGAAGCCAAATGACTGTGACGTCAGTAGTAATTGAAGTACCGTGACGCCTCAGATTCATTTACAGGGCAAGGCATAGCGGAGTTAACTTTCTGGTGGCTGGCTTTCTGAAAGCGGGTGGGTGGTCTTTACAGCCCTCCATCGCTGCCCAAATAGCCGCCAACTATGTCACAACTTCCCCCAAGTTTCTCTGTCAGTGATGGGGGTTTTGAAGTAGGAAAGTGGATGCTTTCTTGCTCTAGGCTTCTCCACACACAAGAAGGTTATCTACATGCCCGTATCTTACACCATGATGCGGTGGCTCCTTCTCAACCACTGCATCCTCTCAGGTTGGTCAAGGATACCACACACCTGACAGGTTTGGGGGAGACTTTTTCCAAAGCGGCTTCCTGATTAAAACCTGCTTGCTTCATCTGGACTCTAGAGGAAACTGCACATGTGAATTCGTCCCCCTGGTCCTGCTTTAAGCAGAGGGAGTAACTGAATGACAATGTGCCCTTGGGATGCTCCTGTGTCTAGTCCAACATTCACAGCTCAGCAGTGGATACTATCCACAGGCCAGCACAGTGCTTAGCCTTGTGACTGAAATACTCAGGGTGACCCTGGCCTAAAGCATCTGAAATGTCATTCTATTCAACTCATGTGCCCAGCCAGCATCTATGGAGTGTCACTTGTACAGTTTCGTAATTTGAATTCTTTTTCTTTGTGGTACCTACGGATGCACTTAGGGCCTCACAAAGCTCTACTATTGAACAATGCACACAGCTCAAAACTGTATTAAAATTGGTGCACACTGGTCCTCTTTATACTTCTTTAGGAAGTGCAGTAGGCTCAATTGATACATATAGGGTACACATCTGATCAAATCAAATAGGTATGTTTTTTTAAATGTGGATATAAATGTGATGTGATTGTGTGTGTGTGTGTGTGTGTGTGTGTGTGTGTGTGTGTGCGCGCGCGCCTGTATGTGTGGGAAGACCAGAGGGGGCTGTCAGGTACCCTCTTCTATTACTCTTTGCCTTAAGACAGGGTCTCTCAGAGAACCTGGAGGTAGGCTAGCAGCCAGCAAGCACCAGCAATTCTCCATCTCTGTCTCCCACAGCACTGGGGGTCACACATCTGGGGTCACAGATGCATGTGGCCACACCTAGCTTTTTGTAGGTGGGTGCTGGGTTCTGAACTCAGTTTCTCATGCCTGGGGCAGCAAACACTCTAAACTGCTGAGCCATCTCTCCAGCTAGTAGTTGGCATTTTCATTTCTTCAAATGCTTACCATTTCTAGATGCAGGGAAACTTGTGGCTCTTCTAATTATTTTGAAATATGTAATATAAATGTAACATAATAAATTTCTATAAATGATAGTCACCCTTCAGAACTATAGAGCTCTAGAACAAATTCCTTTGATCTTACCATATTTGGTATCATTATTTAGCCTCTCTATATCACCCTGTCCCAGTTTTCAGTGGCCACTATTCTGTGTTCAGCTTCTATTAGATCTTTATCACATATAAGTGAGAACATGAGTTATTTGTCTCTCTCTGCCTGGTTTATTTCACTTAACATAAGGTCCTCCAGTTTTGCGCATGCTGTCCTATATATTATCTATTATCTATTATCTAATCTATCTATCTATATATCTATCTATCTATCTATCTATCTATCTATCTATCTATCCATCCATCCATCCATCCATCCATCCATCCATCTACCTACCTACCTATCTATCTATCTATCTATCTATCTATCTATCTATCTATCTATCTACCTACCTACCTACCTACCTACCTATTTGTCTACCTATTTCCACATTTTCTTTGTCCATCTGTGCTAGTTAGTTTTTTTTTTGTCAACTTGATACAAATTAGAGTTATTTGAGGAGAGGAGCCGAGCCTCAATTGAGAAAATGCCTCTATCAGACTGATCTGTGGGCAAGTGTCTTAAGCCCTTTTCTGCTGTTGTAAAGAGAGACCATGACCAAGGCAAATGATAGAAGAAACAGTTTATTGGTGACTTAAAGTTTCAGAGGGTAAATCCGTGATCATCACGGCAGGAAGCGGGGCAGTTAGCAGGAAGGCATAGTGCTAGAGCAGCAGCTGAGAGCTCATACTTGAGACAAGAACCAGGAGGCAGAGAGAGCTAACTGGGAGTGGTGTGGGCTTTTGAAACCTCAAAGCCTGTCCCCAGTGACACACCTCTTCCAACAAGTATACACCTTCTAATTCTTCCCAAATAGTTCCACCAACTGGGGACCAAGCATTCAAATGTATGAGCTTTGGGGGGGGGGCGTTATTCTCACTCAAACCATCATAGCAAATCTGAAGAGAATTTTCTTGATCAGTGATGGACGTGGGTGGGTTCAGCCCACAGTGTCACTGGGCAGGTAGTCCTGAGTTGTATAGGGAACTAGGCTGAGCAAGCCATATGGGGAACAAGCCAGTAAGCAGTGGCTTGTTCCCCATGGCTTCTGCTTCAGTTCTTGCCTCCAGGTTCTTTCCCGTAGTGAAAGAGTGTAAGCTGTGAGTTAGAAGCTGAAATACACCATTTCCTTCCCAAATTGCTTTTGGTCGTGATGTTTTGTCACAGCCACAGGAATTGTAAGACATCACCTATCTGTTGGGGGACCCCTTGGCTGATTCCGTGTCTTGGCTCTTGTGGACACTGCTGTGATGATCACAGGTGTGCAGGTATCGCTGATCCAACACTCTGATTTCTACATAGTCTTGCAAAAAGGAGGGCTATTTCTTGGCGAGATGGTAAGGCCTGGTGGGATGCTTAGACTCCTGTAGACATGACCTTTAGAAGCCAATGCCGTTAGAGGGAGGATGGCTGTATGATCACGGTTCTAAAGTGGTAAATGGCACAATGAGTGTTACAGATTCACTTCCTTGGAGAGAATGAGAATAAAAATTAACTTCCAGTCAGCTTAGCACTCTGGCTCAGCAAAATAATATGCTCAGTTCTGAAATTAATATTGCAGAAAACATCAAAGTGGGCGATTATTTATACTAATTGTTCAAAGCTATTAACCTTAAAAGATTATTTTTTCTTGCTTTTATTATAGCAAACCAAGACCATCGACATGGGAAGAAGAGCCTACAGGCTTTAAAATCTCACAGGGAAGCGTCTATTTTTAGATTGCTAATGAATATATTTGGTTTTGAATTTTCAATTGGACACACCTCATTAATATATAGTATAGACATGTCAGGGCGCAGGGAGAATTACACTGTAATTCAGCCTCTTGTTGGCTAGTTTTGAAGAACATTTGCAAGCAGCATCCATAGTGTTAATCACACACAGGGGCAGAATTGCTGGGGACATCTACAGCAAACCCTGAGTGAATACAGGCTCTCTGGGATGCTTGGTTCAGGATTGGAGGAGCTGGCTTGCAGTCAAGGCAGAGTTCAGAATGGGCTTTTCCTAGGATGTCATTTGGAAATACTAAGGGCAGCAGAACAGCAGGAGAGTTTGTTCAGGCTGGAGAGACACACAGCCAGGGACTGGCAGGTGTTCTCCTTCTGGGGCTCACTGGAAGAGAGGAGGGGGCCCACCCATTAAGAACCCACTGTGAAGAGGGACGCAGGACAGTCAAGTATACTTACCTATGCACAATTAGATCCTTGAGGGTGACAAAGGAGTCCTTGAGAGACCCAGTGACAAGTTGTCCTTCTGTAGAAATACAGCAGGTCAGAGGGCTCATTTTCCTCAGGGGTAGTTGGTGGGGGACCACATGAGAACTGGCCATGGTGGTGTTTCTCCAGGGTTCATTTGTCTGCCGGTTCCTAGAGGGAATTTTTTATAGTGTGTGGCAGGACCAGACCCTCCCAAAGTTGGACATCTTCATGACTGGCCTACGAGGACACAAAGCCCAAGGAGCTGGTCTCTTGGCTTTCTGCCAGGCCGGTGATGAGGCCAGTCACACACACTGACCATCTGCTGTGGAGGAGGGGTGCCCAAGCTTGGGGACAGCAGAGTCGCCAGCAGAGTCAGGGCTGTTTCGAGGTGACATCTGTGCCAAACAGTTAAGTCCAAGAAGCAACGTGAGAGGTTTGAGAAGGGCTGACGATTTCAGTGAGAGAGACAGAGGGAGGTGGTGGGGAGGGGAAGGCGCTCATTCAGAATCTGGCCACCGTGTAGAAACGAGGTCTAGGTGGGCAAAGCTGCAATATTAGATTTGAGGCAAAAATAGTTTCTAAGCAAATATCTAGAGAGAAAATACACAATTTAAAACTAATCTCATTTAATATACACAAATGGATAGTTGGGGAAATTACATAAGAGCTGAGAAAAATTCTTTTCTCAGTTAAATCTATATAGGAATTATGTGTTGCTATGTAAATATTTTCTTCATTCAATTAATTTGTATATATTTATATATATATATATATATGTTTATGTTCATGTGTGGTAGATACTCATGCACAGGTATGTATGTACAAGCAGAGGCCAGAGAACAGTCTTGGATGCTGTCCATCTGTATATCCATCTTTCTTTCTTTCTTTCTTTCTTTCTTTCTTTCTTTCTTTCTTTCTTTCTTTCTTTCTTTCTTTCTTTCTTTCTTTCATTTCTTCCTTCATTCCTTCATTTCTTTTCCTCCCTCTCTTCCTCCCTCCCTCCCTTCCTCCTTCCCTCCCTTCCTCCCTCCTTCCCTCCCTCCCTCTTTCCTCCCTCCCTCCCTCTTTCCTTCCTTCCTTCCTTCCTTCCTTCCTTCCTTCCTTCCTTCCTTCCTTCCTTCCTCCCTTCCTTTCCTTTCTTTCCTTTCTTTACCAGGTCTCTCATTGGCCTGGAACTCACCAGTCAGTGGCTATCCACTGAGCTTCAGATCCCTCTGTCTCTACCTTCCAAGTGCTGGGATTATGCATGTGCACCTGTGTGCTGTCATGCCCGGAGTATTTGTGTGGGTTCTGGGGACCTGTCAATATGGATGGGAGAAATCTCATGGGGCCTGCCCCTAGATGAAGAGCTACAGGCAATTGAGGAGCATTAGTCTTCCCTAGGGGTGAGCCCCTAATTCATTATCCAATACCAAGTGGGCCTAAAAATATATGTACATGAGCAACACTAAATAGTTTCAGCAGGTTGTGTTTATTCATGTATGTATGCATATACATATTATATGTAGCAATAATAATTAAAGAAAAAGAGGCTATGAACTTGAGTGGAGGGGATGTGGGAGTCACAGGAGGGAGGAGAGGGAGGAGAAACAATAACACATCACACAAATATGAAATTAAAAGTGGATTTAATTTAAAAAAATAGAAAAAAGTCACCCTGTAGTCTTTATGAAAGTTAGGGGGAAAGAACCCCTTCTTTGTCTATAATGGATCCACATTACTTAGCACCCAGGGGTGGGGTCCAGGCCTTGGTCATCCTCCCAAAGCTTCTCTGATGCACATAGCTCCAGCTCAGGTTCTCTCTGAGTTCAGAGGGAAGGATGGACGGATGGAAAAGTGGGGGTTTTTCCTTTGAAGTTAATAACCACCTACAAAGGCTTCTGGAGATGCAGACACCACAGACAGCATTTAGCTCTTTCTTTGTTTCTCCTGGGATGCCGCTGACATCTGAGGACTCAGGTCCTGGGGAGGCAGGTACTATCAGTCAGTCACCAGGGATGGGAGCCAGCTGGGCACCCTGGCAGGGCTGGATGGGATGCGTGCTTCTGAGCCCCAGTAGCTCCTCCTCCCCAGCTGTGCGCAACAAAGGGCCGCGTTGGCATTGCTCTCCTCAAACCCTTTCTCCAAGTGAGACAGAAAGAGAGGGGGGGGGGAAACCTCCGGGGGGGTGTTCCCCCCCCCCCTCCCCTTCCCGAGGGAGGGGGGGGGGGGGGGGGGAGCAGGCAGGAGACTCTTTTTGAATTAGCCCAGTTTTCTCATTCAAAGGGACAGTCTGCAGACTGTATTTGGAGGAGTCTGTGACATTCTGTGCCTTCTCTTGGCTGCTCTTATTGGGGGAGGGGAGTGATACTGTTTCCAGGACACATTCTGAGATTTGGGACCAGGCTTTAAAATGCCGCGGGAGGATGTCGGTCTAGAGTTTTCTTTCCTTGCTGTGTCTTCATCTTGCTTCGGTGTTAGAGTGACATTTCTGGTTTCATGGCGACATTGGTTGAGAACGTGACTGCTCACTCCTGTACCACAAGCAGGACATTCGTGTCACCTGTCACCCCCCCACCCCCTTAGGCCATCGGAAGTCGGTGGGAGCTGAAGGATGGGAGGAGTGGTTTGGGCCCTGTCTTCTGGATATGACATGGCTATGGGGATTATGAACACACAACAGCTATGATTGCATGAATGGGGGCTTCACAAAGAACACACACACACACACACACTCGGAAAGGAGGGACATGCGGGTAGGAAGGGGGAATCGTTGGGAAGAACAAGGCGATCTGTGCGAGCGAGAGGTGAAGGGGTAGTGGGGGGGGGTGAAGGTGTCCACGTTGTGTATGAAGCTGTTAAAAACTAAGAATTAATTAAAAAACGCAGCAGGGGTAAAAGTTCTCAGACACGTGGAATGGGAGGTGGATGCTGTAGAAGAGTGGAACCGAGCGAAGCCTAAGAGTGCCTTCACAGTAAAGAAGATCCCAGCCGGAGATGGATGGGCCTTGTAGTGCACAGGAGGCTGAAGTACGTGGTGGTCCAGGGCACTCGGGAGAGAGGTGAACTGGGACCACTTGTGTGTGCATCACCTTTATAATCCCTCCATTTAGGCTAGTCCTAGGGATCTGCCTGTCTCCAGCTCCCTGGTTTTGGACCATGCTTGGAGTTGATTTTTAGTATAGGTTCTGGAGACTACACTCAGGTCCCTCTGCTTGCATGGCTAGTGCTCTATTTACTGAGTCCCCTTCCCAGTCACAATTTTTCCTCTCCCCTCCCCTCCCCTCCCCTCCCCTCTCCTCCTCTCCTCTCCTCTCCCCTCCTTCCCACTCCTTCCCTCTCCCCCTCCCTCCCTCTCTCCTTTCCTTCCTTTGAATGAACACATTGGTCGTCCCTCTGTCGTGCTCTGAAGACGATCACTATACAAAGCCATGGATGTGAACAGGGATGTTGGGCTTCAGCCAGGGCAGTCTGTGTCTTCTGAAGTGCACTGGGCTGGTGGCTGCTCGCTCTCTGCTGTGCCCGGTAGCAGCAGCTTTATCTCTTCACATCTTCATTTTCTTCACATTTCCAGCTCTCCCTATTTCTCCAATGAGTGCTGCTTTGGAAAAAGCTCAGGTTATTTGTATTTATGTGTCTGTCTGTGTGAGTGTTTGCCGACTGTGTGTGCCTGTGCCTGCAGAGGGCACAACAAGGTGTCAGAATCTTTGGTGCTGGAGGTACAAGTGATCATGAGCCATTTGATGTGGGTGCTGGGAACTGAACTCTGGTCCTTAACAGCAAGCACCCTTTGCTCCCATCTCTTCAACCCTTTACCTTTAGGGGAAAAAATATGTGTTTTTAAGCGTGTGTGTGTGTGTGTGTGTGTGTGTGTGTGTGTATGTATGTGGGTGTGTATGTATGTGTGTATATGTGTGTGTGGGGGTGTGTATGTATGTGTGTATATGTGTGTGTGTGGGTGTGTATGTATGGGTGTGTATGTGGGTGTGTATGTGGGTGTGGGTGTGTGCAGGCATATGCACAGCATGACAAGCACGTGGAAGTGAGAGGACTTTTGGGGACTGGTTCTTGTCTTTGTTAAAGCTGAGACTCTCTTGTTTCTACCACTGAATGGTAAACTCCAGGCTAGCTGGTCCATGAGTTTCTGGAGAATTCTTCTGTCTTTGTCTCTCATCTTGCCTTAGGAGTGTTGGGATTACAGATATCTGCCACTATATCCAGCCTTTTAGGTGGGCTCTGGGAAACAAACTCAGGTCAGCAGGCGTGTGTGGCAAGTGCTTTCTCCCAGCTGAGACAGCCCCCAGTCCAAGGCTACCGTCTTAAGTAATGGCAAATGGTATTGGAAGACTACAGTCAGGATTGCTCATGCTCGCTAGGTTTTTTTCCAATAGACAGAGCTAGGCCATAAACTGGTGTATAGGTATGTTGAAGGAAAAAACAACATCAATTCATATGATACCTCTGCTTTAAATTAGGACTGTAGGACTTTTACCTAAATTCTTCTGTATTTCCTCTGTGTGTTTCTTCGCCCACATCATGAAGGGCACAGGGCATGACAAGTCTGGAGTAGCCCACTGCTCATTTGCTTTGTCCCATTATTACAGGAAGCAGGACCAGCAGCACAGCGCCCCCAACTTGTCGCCATAGCGATTACTGAAGGCAGTTTAGTGAAATTAGTAGAAATAGTTAAATAATATGTTGATGACTATAACCTTCCAGAAGGGAGAGACTCTGAGTTGGAGCAGGTCTTTGAGCCCCAAGACTTATCAATTCTTCCCATCAACTTCTAATCCCTTCCTCTCCCTTGACCCAAAGCACTGTCTGCACATTTTTTTTTTTTTTTTTTTGCTTTTGGAATTGGATATGTATTCTCATCTCTTCTTTTTTTCTTCTATGAAAATTTTTTCTTATTCTGCTTTATATGTCATAACATAAACTTAATGATTACATTTGATTATTCAAAATGTGAAATCATTTTTATTTCCTATAAGTTATATTATTCAACAATACATCATTAGAATTTGTTGGCTGAAGGTTATCATTCATAATTACTTAACAGTTACTTTGATTTGATTACTCAGTGACAGCAGCATGCAGAGAAGATATTCAGCTTGCACATGACCATTATGTTCTTCATCATTTTAAATTCAGTGGTTTCCCGTTTCTCAAGCATCTATTTCAAAAATTTCCCTTTTTTTGTTAACAATTTTTAAAAATATAATTACATAATTTCTCCCCCTCTTTCCTCTCTCCAACCCTTCCCATGTCCTCTTCCTCCAACCCCTTCACACCCCTCCCCCACTCCCTCTAAAATTTATGGTCTCCTTTTTCTTTTTTATTGTTACACACACACACACACACACACACACACACACACACACACACACACAGATATAAATACAATCTGCTGAGTTCATTTAGTGTTGTTCATAGGTACATGATTTCAGGACTGGCTACTTGGTGTTGGATAACCAATTAGAGAGCTCACGCCTAAGGAAGATTACTCTCTCTCTCTCAGCAATAGTTGCCTATCGTCTTTTGTCTAGGGGTGGGGTACTCTGAAATTTCGTCATTTCACAATAGCATGTCTGTGAGTGTCGTCCATGTTCAGGCCTTGCTTAGGCAGCCATATTGTCCTGATAGCCAGTATTATGGGTGCAGCTTCCCTGTCATTTTACAGAAAATTTCCTATCCTGCTGGTTCTTCCAAGTTCTCTGCATTTTCTCTGTGATGTTCTCTGAGCTTTAGGTGCAGGAGTTATGTCGTAGATGTATCCATTGGGTCTGAGTGCTCCACGATCATTTGGTTTCTATGTTTTGACCCATTGTGGTTTTCTATGATGATCTCCATCAAAGATGCTTTGATGAGGGATGAGAGTTACACTCCCCTACAGTATAGGCTAAGTATTTGGGGGGCAGTTAGGACTTATACTGGTCTAATAAAGTGGCAGTAGGAAGTTCTTCTCTAAGAGCTACAAACTTACCAGCTCTGGGCAGCTGGCTAGGTTTTCAGTACCAGGCATCGCTTCCCTCTTGTTGTATGGGTCTTAAGTACAATTATACAGCTGTTGGTTATCATTGATATAAGTGCCACTATTGAGGCATGGGCAGGAGAGAGATCTCCCACCCCCACCAACGCCTGAGGCAGATGGGAGAGCTGGCCCTGAGGTCATAAGAGCAGGAGAGCTGGTCCTACCTCTCATCTGCTTTGGCTCTCAGGAGAGTGGCCCCTATGCCATGCCTGGACGACACAGTAGAGCCAGCCCTGAAGGTGTAGCTATGGGAGATCTGACCCTGAGGCCAAGAGGGCAGGAAAGCTGGCCCCACCCTGTGCTCACTGCTGCAAGGGGTGAACTCACCAAGGCGATGCAGGAGAGCTCACCCTGGTGGTGAGGAAAAGGGAAAGCGGGTGGGCTGACCAACCCTAAAACTACCCAGCCCCAGAAGCAGGGTTATGGGTTGACCCATCCCAGTGTCTACCTTATCCATGATCTGCTGGAGCACGTGAAAGGGACCAGTCCTGCAGACCCAAAGCTGCAGGATTCCCACAACACAGGGCAACAGCAGGATAACCAGGAGGAGTCCCAGTGAGGGCCCAGCATCCACAGTGTAGTAGAAACCAGAGGCCTCAAACCAGACCAGTGATTCTTTCCAATGAACACTTGCAAGTGAAGATATAAAGACAAAAGCATTTACTGCGTGACTCACGGTGTCACACTACAGCTTCCATGATGATACCCCCCCCCCATTTTTTTCTTTTCTTTTTCTCTTAAATTTTATCCCGGGGTGGTGGGGGAGGTACAAGGGCAGAGAACAGATATGCAGGGATGGCAAATGAATGGGATCGAGATGCATGATGTGAAAGACACAAAAAAATAAATGAAAGGAAAGTTAAAAAAATTAAAAGACTAACTGCCACTATTGTAGCAATACCGTGCCATGTTGGTTGTGGCTGTGGTTCAGAGGCATGACAGCTGGGTAGGACTGCTGATCGCTTCTCACCTTTGACAGTTTGCATAGCACCTTCTGCTACCATGAAAGCAAGTCCCCAAGGAAGAGGCTTTCAGGTCAGAGCTAGCATGGATCTTGTGGATCTCAGGTCTGAAGTACACAGTGTCTTCAGCATAGGGATTAATCTTTAAATTCTGGGAGACAGTGGCAATAACCTATATTGTTTTGGGAGTCTTTTGGACTAGCCTAAGCAACAACTTGAACACACACACACACACACACACACACACACACACACACACACACCATATATACACAACATAATGCATAAATATCACTCTTACTGTCTTACTCTTATAAGTAATTAGTTATTTAATGTGTAGAATTCTTTCTGCTGATTTCTCAGTTGTCATTTATTTTGTTTGAATCTTGTTTTCTGATTCTTCAGGAAGGATGCATGGAAACAAGACTCATTTTAGTTTTCTTGTGAACAGTAATTTGATGTATTTTAACTAGGAGGTTAGACTTACTGGGCATAAAATCTTTGCTTTATGTTTTCATTCTTTAAGTATCTTAAGTATGTTTATCTTCCTTTGGTGTAGGAGTTAATATTTAGAACTTTAATGTGAATTTAATTTCATTTTTTATGTGATCTTTTTGTTTTGCTATCCAAGTGATTTTTTTTCTTTAAAGTGCATCATATTCATTAACAAATGACTTGTGTTGATCATTCTAGTTTGAGGATCATGGAATTCTCTCAATGCACGATTGCACGTATTTTCTTTAAGGAAAATTATTTTGAGTTACAATAAAAAAGATATATTTTTAAATTTATCTGTGTGGAGTGTTTTGCCTGCATGCCTGTCTGTGCACCACGTGTGTGTTTGGTGCTCACAGAGGTCAGAAGAACTCTAGAACTGGAGTTTCAGGCAGTTATGAGCAGCCATGTGGGAGCTGGAAATCAAACCTGGGTCTTCTGGAAGAGCATCAAGTGCTCCTAACCACTGAGCCATCTCTCCATCTCCGTCAAGTTATAGTTTAATTGTTTCTTCTCCTTGGCTTTGGTTTTTCAGGGACCACTGCAATTCCAGCGTTAGATTCTTGTCAGTTCTCTGCAGTGTTTCTCATCTTCTGTTGACTATTGAACATCTGTTTTTTACATTTTCTTGTTAAAAAATATTGTGATTTTCAGAAGGCACTTCTAATTGTGTTTATTCTGGTGTTTCTTGTAATTTAATTCATAAAGTGATTAAATTTTATATATAATCTTTTAAAAGTTTGTCCCTTTGTTATTTTTGCATGGCTTGTATTATTTTTCTTAATGTCTCTCAGCTTGTTTCAAAAGAGCCCATTATAGTTCTGGCAGACTGTCACTAGGGACATTATTCTGGGAGTTTTTTCTTCTAGTCACTTTGTAAGGGAGTTGGCCTGTATAATTTTCTATTACTAATTTTCAAGTGAATTCAAGTTTTCTCAGTTTTAGGGGCAGGAGGATGAGTTAGAGGGTTAAGGAAACTAGATGGTATTGGCCCTTGAAATTTCATCACAGGACCCTCATCTGTGCCCACCGTGGAGGGTACAACCCTTTTCTACCCCAAGCTCCCCTGAGCCAGCTCAGCACTGGCTAGTGAATACCTGCTGGTTGTGTGTGGTTCTGCCCACAGGCTATCACTCCTTCTCTCTATTTCTCCTTGTCAAATGACAATGATGTACAGGTTTGGACAACAGAGGTACCTCACTACTGCTTGTATTTGGGGATCCGTAGAGAAGTCTCTTCACTTAGCTTTGTGACATGTCTTGTCCACATGTGGTGCTTTTACTGTCTACATATTCTACATTAAGTAAAGGTTCTGGAAGGTCCCAAACTGTGTGTAGACCCCATAGCCAATGTCCCAGAATCCCACCCCCAGTTGGCTTTGTAGAGAGGCTCATGCCTGTGTCTGGTCTGTGTGGTCAGCTGGATTTTCCCAAGAGGCTGAGGGCCATGGTGGATGGGAACTATGCTTGGGTCTCACAGCCACTCCGAATGTGGGAGATCCCAGCTGTGTCTGTCTGTTGCACAGCACTGTCCTCTGGGCTAAACAATTGCCATTTGCAGGAGTTCAGCTGGGCCTCCATGCACAAACTCATCACAGCTGGTTTGTTGACTGCTGATGCTCCCTCCTAAAAGGAGGGCCAGAGAAGGTCATTGTACTCTTACTTAATTATCCAGCCATTCTTCCCAATCAGTCTGCCTTAACTGCACGAGGTCTCTGGGTCTTGGGGAGGGGCTAGAGTGTATAGGCTGGGAAGAACACGGAGACGGGGCTCCATCGATGCCCTATGGGGAAGCCACCATCAAGCTCGATGAAGACTTTGCAGTGCAGCTGTTTTGGGGTTACCCACAGTCCTGTCTGTGACCCCTCACCCATGCTTTGTAAGTAAGTTCACTGATCTCATTGGTTCTCCATGGGGGAGCTTTGGTGGCTTAAACTTTGGTTTGTCTTTGGGACCTTAGGAGAAGTGGGGGTAGATGATGCTTCGTCCCCACTAGGGAGAAGTTTTGCAAAAACACTTTTATATTTAAATCCAGAAGACAGCTGGCCTCTATCTTTTTATTTTCCCTAGAACCTCTTCTGTATTAGCCCCAGTATCTGCAACTAGATACCCGGGATTCGTCTCAACACATCCGTTCTTCCCACCCCGAGCCTCAGAGGACCAAAAGTGAGCCAAGACTCATACTTAGCTTTGCCTCCCCCACCCTTTTCTGCCCATAAAACATTTGTTTGGTCGCTGTGCAATATGGGCTGTTATAAAAACACAAGGGCGAACGTGTCTAAAATAACCTTAAGTGAAAATAAGTAAATTAATTAGCATACAGTAGATTCTCATTGTTAAATGGGAATGCCGCTCTTCCCATGGGGATCGGTGTTAAACAAGATGATTGATAAATTGTTCTATTCACACAGTGTCACTCAGTGATATAATCACGCTTTTTGTAAATATTTAGTCAAGAGAGTCCTCCAGCTGTTCCCAGTCAGGTTTCCTCCACACAGCCAATGCTCTGATTTATCTCTCATGCTGTTTAAGCATTGAGGAAGCTCACATTTTTATGAGCCTCTAAATACCCATAATAGTAAATAGCAAAAATGATGGCCATAATAGCAATAGCCCACATAATTATGAAGAAGGATATCTATGATGGCCCGGAGTAAGAATAAGGCAATGGTTATTATTTTTCTTTCTTTGTGAAGAAATTGATGTCACTACTTCTACCTTCAAAACACAACCATTTCCAAGACATATTCACCCCTCGTTATCATAAAAGATGCACAGATGGGACCAGAGAGGCCTGATGAACTGGATCTCCAGCCTTTGCCCATGTGTTGACCAAAGAACAAATTTTCCACAATCTAGTTTTGTTTCTTTTTTTCTTTTTTTTTCTTTCTTTTTTCTTTTTTTTTTGTATCCAGCTGTTCCATCTAAGTGCTCTGTGCAGGTGTTTAGAGTTAGGAGTGTCCAAAGGCAGGCTTATTTTCCTGACACTGTTGGCTGTGCTGTGAAGATAGGAGCTGGGAGGGGAGAAGCTGCCCCACATGCATGCCGTGGGGGCGGGGGAGGATGTGAGTCCCCTCCCCTCTTGGGTGGGGGGGACGGACGACAACGACAACACAGGACTAAGGTGGGAGGGTGTGTGTGTGTGTGTGTGTGTGTGTGTGTGTGTGTGTGTGTGTATCTGTCTGCAGAGCTCAGACTGATGGGCCCACCCAGATAGACGCAAGAATCAGAAAAGGAGAGCGACAATGGCAGGTGGGGTGCATCGCTGTTCTCCTGGTCAGTGGAGAAAAAGTAGAGAGGCAAGCTTGGGGTGTTCTGTTTTCTGCTCTGCTGAGTCTGCAAAACTTGCCTTAGTCCTTAAGGACCTGGACTGGGAGAGTTAGGAAGCCTGAGGCTGAGGGTGTTTTCCACACCACCCCAGTGTTGGTACAGACTGGAGTCAGAGTTAAGGAACACAACCACCAGATGCTTGGAGTAAACAGTACACGATTAAAATATAAGTTAAGGCTGTTTTAACTTCAAAATAGATCTGGTACCTGCTAGTCAATATCCCTCCCTGTCCTCCCAAAATGTTTTGGAACAGGATAATGCCAAGTCCCTTAAATGGATTGTTGTACACTGTAGACATGTTTAGAACACACTGTACCCCATGAATATGCACTTAAGGATATTAACAACTAATACAAAAGCCTGTATCAGCCTCAGCTGCAGTTGAAGCCTCTATGGTTAATCATTGCTTAGCAGTTCGTTCTGTGTTTCTATTTGTGTAATGAACACACACACACACACACACACACACACACACACACACTGTGTGTGTCAAGAAGTGAATTACTTCAAGGGGTACAGAAGGTGAAGCTGGTAAGGACATTGGCTCAGTGCACCCCTGGAGAGGCATATTAGAACACCAATAACAATCTCCATTCAGGTAAATGGTATTAAAGCCTGTGCTGCCAACATCTGACCGTTTCAGAGGAAACAGAAATGTGAGCCAGAGTGAATGAAAAATCCACCCTCAGACAGACAGTACAGTGTAGAGAGCATCACCCCAAGAATCTCAGCCAAGAGTGCAGCCATATTTTATAGGCTCTGGTACAACAGACGGAGGGTGAGACACTCAGCTGACCCCACATGTGCCTTACAGAAACCCAGCAGTTCATTAGGACTCTTTCCCGGAGGGGGTGTGACACTTTCAAGCAGCACCCAAAGGTCCTCTCTCTAGATGTGGACAAGCACTTCCTTTCCTAATGACTGCCTCGGCTTCATAAGGAACTAGAAACTGCAGAGAAAAACCCCATTATTTACATTATTCCAATTGATATTTCCTCATAAATTACACTTTTGTTTTCCAGACCCATTACATTTCCTGTGTGGCTAATTAGGTTAGGCAGTTCCTTTAATTTACACATGGTTTCCTGCAATTTGCACTCATTTCTCAGAAAACGCTTGCTAAGCATCCTTGTCCTCCCCTCTGAAAGAGCAGACCAAGGTTACCACGAGCAGCCAAGTGTTTGACCATTTCTTTAAGGATTGGACTCTCTCAGACAGCGTCTTTGATCTGAGGTGCTAATAATAGGGCCTGGAGCCGTGAGGAAAAAATGAAAATCTGAAGGAACAAATTGGGGAAGTGGCGTGCCAGCAGATGGGAGGAGGTGTGGCTTGGGGGAAGGGCAGAGCAGCCTATGACCTCACAGATTACTTACCGTGAACGGCATGCTCTGAAAGAGATCTGGATTTCACACGTGGATTATGGTTTTCCTGGGATGCTCAGTGTTGAAGGCCTGGCCTGTTCGATCCATCCCTGAATTGATTTGCTCAGAACGTAGCTGTGAGTGCTGCAGAGCTCTGGAGTCTGAAAAAGCACTCTCGTAAAGCCATATTTCTCAAACTTAATTCAACAGTGAGAACCCTGTGTGTGTGTGTGTGTATGCGTGCATGCACACATGCATGTGAGACAGCGTATGATTGTGTACCTGCTTGTGTGTGTCTGCCTGTGTATGTGCTATGACTGTGTGTGTGCCTGTGTGTACATGTGTGTATGCATGTGTATCTGTGTACCTGTGTCTGTGTGTCTGTGTATATGTTCTCTGTGTGTGTGTGTGTGTATGTGTATGTAGGCCAGAGGCTAGCTTCAGACATCTTCCTCAGTTCCTTGCTACCTTGTGTTTTTGAGACAGGACCTCTCACTGGCCTGGGGCTCCCCGACTCTGCTGGGCTGGCTGGCCAGAGAGCCCCAGGCTTCTGCCTGTCTGCTTCCAGGGCCGGCATCAGAAGCACACTGCACCTGGCTTTTATATGTGGATTTGGGGGATAAAAGTTGGGTCCTTATGTTTGTGCTACAAGCACCTTAGTGCCTGACCCATCTCCCCAGCCTCTGGAGACCCTTCTTAAAGGGTTCCAAGCAGAATCCCCAAAGAGACAAAAATGGATTGCTTGCTTGAAGCCAGGGTGATCTTGCCTTCTGGTTCGGTCCTGATTATTTGATTATTGTGAATCACTGATTTAATATTGATAAGCATTTTTGCTGTCCAAACCATGGCTGCCTGTGTGGGCGTGCAGCCTGTGACATCATACAGGGCCCTGTTCTTGATAGAATGCTCAGCTGACGTTGTCTTGAGAGTCTTAATGATTTTTTAAGCAGGGACCTTGCATTTCTATACTGCAGGGGGCTCTGAAGATTGTTTAGCAGGTCTGGATTATAAACAGACTAGAGAGGAAAATAAAGAAACCAAAAAGGGATTAGGCCCCTGAGGAATTTACAGTATACATTTGTTCTAGTAACCAGTGCCCTGCAGCTCTCCCTTCAGGCATGTCTTCTAGAAGATGCCAGGGGAACTGCTCAGGCCCGAGTCTGATGGTCAGTGTGCTGATGTTGCCTAGCAATGCCGAGCCTACCTGGAGGGAGGGTCTTCTCCTCTTGAACTGGAGGAGAGCGACTCCCACCCGATGTAGGGTCTGATGCAATGTGCAGACCCGAGTGGATGGAGTCTGTCTGTATTTAGCTGCTGTGACTGTGTTTGTGAATTTGACTGGTTTAGGACTACAGAGAGTCCATTCATCTTTTTTCCCTCCCTCCTCCCCTTTCAGAAGCTGCTCTGACTTAAGTGAGAAGGGTACTAAACAGGGGACAGGCTCAGGTGGATGCCAGGGGACCTTGCCTGTGCTGAGAACAGAGGGTCACGTGCATCTGTGCTCTGCTCAGCATGGCTGTTCAGCTGGAAATCCCCTTACCTGTTCTGCCCAGCAAACAGCGTCAGCAACACTCTCAGCTGCCTTTCCCTCCCTGTTGCCTGGAAAATTCCATGCTTGGGACTGTGGCCTGGCAGAGGGACTTTCCTTTGTTGTGAATAGAAGGCCTGGAAACAATGAAAAGAGAATAGATTCTGCATTGATGAGCACAATTAAAAAAAAAAAAAAAGTTAGGCCAGGTGACTCACGCCTATAATCCCAGCACTCAGGAAGCTGAGGCAGGAGGATGGTTGCAAGGCCTATCCAGAATGAATTCCAGGTCACCCTATGTTACAAAGTGAGACCTTGTCTCCAAAAAAAAAAAAAAAAAAAAAAAAAAGCAGGTGAGATATTAAGTCTTCTGATCGACTACTTGAGAACAACATGATGCAGTTTTGCTTGGCTGTTATTATGGCCCCACATTTACTTATTCACCTTTTCCTGTTTTGGGGCCCCAGAGCTCTGGATAGGATACAGTGTGTTTGATTATTTCCTCAGGTAAAGTCCTGAGAGCCTGGGGCTCTCAAGCTCTGGGGGTGGAGCTTGCTCATGTCATTACTTAGGATTGGGTAGCAAATGACTGAAAACCAACTCAAGTAAAAGGGGATATTGGTTTTAAAGATTTTTGGGTGACTCCCAGGACTCAGGAAGAACATGGCTCATCTCAGGGGAAACAGAGACAGACTTTTCTGAGCTCCTGGTATCTGCTTGGTTTGACGTTTTTCTGTTCAGTCCAGTCCTTCCATTTGTCCTGTTCCCTCTCTCCACCTTTGGAGGCTGGAATTACAGGTGGCGTCCAAGCCTACCTGGCAGGCATTTAGAGGAGTTCTGAGGATGAGCCGCAATCCTCACAAATGGTAAACTCTTAACCACCAAGCTGTGGGGGCCCCACAGAGGCTCCCTAGTAAGGCCTTTTCCAAGGTTGGAAAGTCTGAGCTTGCTTTACCCAGCAGGGCTGCATAATGGGATAATTTGGCCAAAGGTGTGGTTACCAGGTGTTTTGAAGGGTCTACCCTTGCCTGTACGCTGTGCTTTGATCTTGAAAGTATAATGTATAAAAAGCCCATTAGAAATAAACTCGACACGACTGGATATTGATCCAGGGGCTTCCCGAAAGCTATCCTGTGTCTCCATCTTTTTTCTTTGTCTACTTCTATGTTTCCTATCTAGCATGTCTCAGTTCCTCACTCCCCTCTTCAAGGGACCCTTCGATAGGTCGGGGCTGAACACCAACACTGGGTCCCCTGACACGAAGCCACGCCCCAGCACTTTTAGGGTTTTAGCGAAGAGAAAATGAAGTGGTAGGAGGTGAGAGAAGAGCCTTATGGACAAGGGACTACAGCACCAGCCAAAGCCAGCCGATTTTGAGGAGGATTTCCAAGTAGAAGCTGAAGCTTATGCAGGCTGAGTGGCATCATGGGAATGGACAAAGGGCAACATCAAAGCTCTAAGGAGAGTGACGAAGAGCGCAGGGTGTCAGAGTCCCACGGCTTCAGGGGAAACTGAAGGGGCAAATGGGGCACTCTATTGGTCCGATGTCCATCATTGTAACAAAAAACCAAGATGATCAGTGAAAAAAGGCGGCTCATGGTTGGGAAATTTCAGCCCATGACTGGTGGGTCCTGGTGATTTGGGCCTGTTTCAGGGTCACTCATCATGGCAAGAGAGCACGTTGGAGTGAACCATCAGCTCATGGCCAGGAATTGAGAGAGTATGAAGATCAGGGCATCCTCCAATGACCTAAAGAGCTCCCTATAGCCCTAATGTTTTAAAGGCTCTACTGTTTTCCAATAGCTACTCCCTGGGGACCAAACCTTTAACACAGATCTTCAGGTGACATTTAAAATCTGCATGGTAGCAGACCCATAGTGGAACCCAGCCTGTAGAGTCATGAACAAAAATCATAAAAGCCAGCAAGCTCCTGGGTTCAGGGATAATTTACTCAAGTTTTTAAAGTAGCTGTTGCCGGTGACTGACCCTAGAGCTGTGCCGGATGAAGGGTCATCAGGACACCAGTTGGTAAATTTGGTACCAGAGCAAGGAATCATAAATCCCAGCCACCCAGGGTGGTACTCGTTGCCGGCTGTGCTCCAGGCTTGGTTTGGTTCATTAGTGAATTGAATGAAGATGATAGAAAGGGTGGCCCAGAAATCTGATGCAGCCTAAAAAGTGATAGGCAAATCGACACTAAGAAACAGAATCGGGAGTGGCCAGGCCTCGAGTGAAATGGGTTATGCATAAGAGGCGAGGACTTGCTGGGCGGTGGCGGTGCACGCCTTTAATCCCAGCACTTGGGAGGTAGAGGCAGGCGGATCTCTGTGAGTTGGGGGCCAGCCTGGTCTACAGAGTGAGTTCCAGGACAGCCAGGGCTACATAGAGAACCCGTCTTAAACAAACAAACAAACAAACAAAAAACCCCCCCAAAAAAAAGAAAGAAAGAAAGAAAAGGGGGGTAGGGATGGACTTTAAAGCTTGACCCCGATGTTCAGCGCTGATGTCATGGTGGTACAGTGAGGGTTGTGGGGAATACGGCAGTTCCTAGGAAAAGACCTCACTAGCAAGTCTAGTGGAGTCTGGAAAGCTGGAGGAAATTGTTTTATCACCATGATGCCAGATGATATTTGAAATTTTTTTTTTGTTTTTTTAGTGTTTTTCAAGACAGGGTTTCTCTGTGTAGCTTTGATATTTGAAATTTTTAATGAGTGGGTTTGCATGATATTTTAATATGAAATAGAGATAAACTGGAACTTATCCAATATCTGGAAACCACAATAGAAGACCAATTCTGTGTGTGTGTGTGTGTGTGTGTGTGCGCGCGCGTGCACATAGACCAATTCTGTGTGTGTGTGTGTGTGTGTGTGTGCACATGTGTGTGTGCATGCATGTAGAGGACTGGGGACAAGCTTGGTGTTCTTCAAGAGCCATCTACATCATCTACCTGTGTTTTTGAGACTGGGTCTCTTATTGGCGTGGAGTTTCCTAAGTAGGCTAGACTGGCTGGCCAGTGGACTCCGGGCCTCCCCTCTTGAGTGCTGCCATTGGGTGTGAATACTACCTTGCTCATTTTTGTTTAATGTGGGTTCTTGGGATTGAACCCATGTCTTTGTGCTTCAAGACAAGCGCTTGATCTATCTCACTAGCCCACGATACAGGACCAGTTCTTAAGGAAGCAGGAGATGGCTGTTGAAAGAGTGGACAGTGGACTTCCCATCTTACACTGTCCTCACATGGAAGGGAGACAAATTGATAGTTCTAGATGGTAAAAATGCGAAAGTAGTGGGTGGTGATATGGAAGGAGATTTTCATATTTTGATAATTAAGAGATGGAATAATAACCAAAAGAGGAGATACATTTTCTATGAGGAAATACATTTACTTTTAGATTTGTCCTTTGCTATGGTTTGACTGAAATGTCCCATTCAGGCTCAGGGTTTGACTACTTGTCCCCCAGCCAGAAGTGATATTTTGAGAGGCTGTAGAACCTTCAGGAGGTGGGTGGGTTCACTAGGGAAGGTTTTCAAGGTTATGCCCCTCTCTGGTTCCTGCTATAGTCTCTGCTTGCTGGCCTGCCGGGAAGTGAGCAGCCTCTGCCACATGCTGCCACCCCCATCAGCGACTGAGCTGTGCCTTTCCCTCCATGGTAGGTTGAAACCCTCTGAAACCAGGAGCCAAGACAAAGCTGTGTTGTCTTAGCCATACACAAGTAATGAGTACACCTCTTTCTCAGTGATGTGTGGAGGTGATTTCTGTTTGGGATAGAAAGTTGAACTACTTAATTCCTCTTTAATTAATTAATTAAATTAATTCCCTCTTTCTTCTGACTCTAAGAGGCTAAGATTTGTTCTTAGCTCTTCTGGAAAAAAAAAAAAAAGAAGACTGAGTGGTTTGGGGCTGGCCTTGTACACTTATGAGCCTGTGGAAGTTGGGTGAATAATTCCCATTCTCTTTTCCTCAAAGAATTATTATGGAGTTCAAATGAGAAGAAACAGGCACATGAGAGCAGAAAGGTTTGTCTCACTTTGCCCTCACAGGATTTCATTTTGACAATTCCCTGTGTAGATTTCTCAGATAGCCGCAGCCCTCAGCAGCTCTGTATGCTCCTGCCTCACGCCGCTGACAATTCATCCCCCAGAAAGTTTGGTTCAGCCATTTATATCCATGGCTTTGAAGCCGTCTATCAAAACTCTCTGCCAGGGACTGCATTAAGATGTTGGCAGCAGGTGGCTGCTTCTCCCCAAGTGCACTGCTTGTTCCAACCAAGGAACACTGGAGAAGGATGGAGAGATAACGGTGTGCTCTTCATTTTGCCAAATAACCTGGACTATGATGCCATCCTCCTTGGGAACTTTCCGCAAGATGAGGGTGTGCTGTCCCTGTCACACTGCCAATGACCCCTTTGTGTTATAAACAAACAAACAATCAAACTCTGGCTTTATATAACCACCCTATAGATGCCACATCCATGTGTTCTGGTACTGCCTACATTTGCGCCTTCTAGCAAGGGCTGTACTAGAGCAGGACAAAGCCACCTGGACTCAGGAAAGGATGAAGGCAGGCAGTGTGTAATTCTATAAAACACTTCAGATTTCAGAAGGTGCTACATACATCAATAAATAATAATAATTTTCACTCTTTCTCCTCTGTAATACTCCCTTAGAAGGTTGAAAATAAAATTTCTTTCGCTATTGATTTTGTCCTTCTACATTGGACAAACATTGATTTTTCCCCCCCTTTCTTAATGGAGCAGAAGCCAACATAGTTGTATTTCATTTACTTTGCTCTCCAATCCCAGTGCCATCACATTAGCAGGACTCCAGGCACCTGCAGAAGCTGCCCATGGTTGTTGTTTAACTGCAGGGCACAGGGTCTTAACGAGAATCGGACGACACAGCAAGCGCATATTAGCTCCTTGCTCTGCCACTGCAAGTCTGGATACTTCAGGAAGGAAACGCACTCACATGTGGGGCTGAGTGTGTGGGAATCTTACGAACATGTAGGAGGAGTTTGGGGTCCAGAAGGGGCAGGTGGGTGAGAGTGGAGGCTTCCCATAGCCTCCAGGGCCACCATGAAAGATGGCACAAGCTGGGTGACTGGCATGCAGAAATGGATTTCTTTCAGTCTTGTGGCTGGGAAGGCCGGGATCAGGGTGCTGAGTGGGAAGTGGGAGAAAGATTCTGAATTTCTTTGTGTGTGTGTGTGTGTGTGTGTGTGTGAGTGTACCTGTGCATGTGGAAGTCAAATGACAGCCTCGGTTGTCCCTTGGGTGCTGTGTAAGTTTATATAGAGCCTCTTCACAAGCTTGGAGCTTGCCAAGCAGGCTTGGATAGCTGACCATTGAGCCACAGTGCCCTCCTCTATCTATCCCTATAGTATTGGCATTGCATATGTGTATTATCATGCATGGTGTTTTTTTTTTTTTTTTCTATGATGATTCTGGGGATCGAACTCAGGTCATTATGCTTGCGCAGCAGACACTTACTAAGCCGTCTCTCCCACCTCCATGTGCGTATTTTTTATCTACCCATGCTGGGCTGTGCAGGATGGATGGAGGATACCCACTGACTAGCTCCAGTTCATCAGTGTTCCATAGAAACGGGGCTCTAGTTTTCCTGAGAAGAGTGAGGACGGCTTCTGCTCAGGGCAGAGCAAGCTCTGGGGAACATGATGGGGTCCTAGGCAAGGCTGAGGGGCAGAGGAAGACATGTATGTTAAATCTACCCTTTTAGGTCCGTGCAGTGGTTTGAATAGGTATGGCCCTTATAGACTCATGTGTTTGCATGCTTGGCCCATAGGGAGTGGCGCTATTAGGAGACGTGGCCTTGTTGGAGTAGGTGTGGCCTCAGAGGAAGTGTGTCACTGTGGAGGTGGGTTTTGAGATCTCATATATGCTTGAGCTATGACCAGTGTGGTACACAGTTTACTTCCTGCTGCCTGTGGGTCAAGATGTAGAACTCTTAGTTCCTTCTCCAGCACCATGTCTGCCTGCATGCTGCCATGATGATCATGGACTAAACCTTTGAACTGTAAGCCAGTCCCAATGAAATGTTTTCCTTTATAAGAGTTGCCATGGTCGTAGTGTCTCTTCACAGCAATAGAAACCCTGACTAAGACAGTCAGTTACTGCAGATCCTTGTGTAATCATACTGGTTGGTGACTATAATGATGGCAATGGTGTCATACTGCTGTGTACGGGAACTCTGACTCCCCTGGCCACAGCCAAAGGAACATGGATTCTGGGAGATGCACACAAGCTCACACTGGAACCTTCTCTCACCTTGGCTAGTACAAAGCTGTGGGCAGGAGTGATGAAATAACACTGCTCACAGAGAAGATGCACTTGCCCCAAGCATTTAAAGAAAAGAAGGATATAACACTTGCAGACTTGTAACACATGCATGACTAAAGCACACAGACCCCATGTCTAACACATGTAGACCCCACATTTAACACATGCAGACTCGGTGTCATTGTTTTCATATGAGCCTACTCTTCAACAGTCTCCTCCCTAGTCAGTGAGAGTAGTTAAGATTAGAAAGTCCTTCAGGAAGACATCCTGCCTAGGAGACAAACAGTAGACCTCGGGGAAGGTTTGCATGGCATCCACGGAACAGTGACCTGGATTCCCTGAAGCTGGCCTTTGCTGTTCTCAACACAGTCCAAAGATGTGAGTCTCACCGCTGTGCGGTGTGACATCCTGTGTTGGAGGACGCCTGTGGAGCGAGCCGCATGTGGCCTCTGCAGCGTGCTCTTTACCTGCATAGGCTGTGTTTTTATCTCCATAACCACCACTTCCCAAAGGGTCGAGGTGACTGTTACAAAGGGGTAAAACTTTTCAGTTTTGACTGTGTGGACAAAAGGTGAGAGTTGAGGTAATCATCCTGATAATGAAGGTTAAGAAGGCTTCCTCCCGAAAACGCAGGTAATTGAAACTAATGTCTATTTTGACTTGAGTCAGCTTCGGCTCTGCTGTGCCTTTTGCACACACAGCCTCTCCTGGCTTGAATTTATGTCGCTTGCATGTTGGAGCCTCAGTAAATCTCGGCTGTGCGTTGCCAACAGACGAGCCAGGCAGCTGGTTGCCAACGGAGAGGAGATGAACAAACATGGATCAGCCACGTCTGGTCCTTTCGTTTTAAGCCACTTAGCCCACGCACTCAGTGAGCACGGGGATGCGTTTCTGCAGGATTCCTGGAACTCACGGGTTTTTAGAGGTGTTTAACTTACATATCCACTCTCCTGGAGACAGTTGGGGAGGGCAGACAAAAAAAGGCCAAAATTACTGTGCTCTCTAAACACAAAGTGGGTATGGGGGTGTGTCGTTGCCATGCGCTAAATATACAACGCTTCCACCGGAGGGACGGGATAAGAATACTGCCTAAGTAGGTCAGACTGAGTTCGGGCTTTTCAAAACACTTGAAAGCTGGGCTGTGAGTCCCTCCTTCAAAGCCTGGATTCAGTGTGTGTGTGTATGAGTCTGTGTGTTTCTCTGTGTGTATGTGTTTGTATGTCGCTCTCGTTTGTGTCTGTGTGTATTTTCTGTATGTTTCTCTGTGTGTGTGTGTCTGTGTGTGTTTGGGTGTCTCTCAGTATGTGTGTATTTGTGTTTGTGTATGTCTGTATGTCATGTCTGGATGTGTGTTGTGCCTGTGTCTGTCTGTCTGTCTGTCTCTGTGTATGTTTGTGTGTGTGTGTGTGTGTGTGTGTGTGTGTGTGTGTGTATGTATGTATATGTTTTGTTCTCAGGAAGTGTTCCATTGCCCTCATGGCTCTCATTTTGCAGACTCTGCTTTTCTGGCCATATGTACTTCCCTTTCTAATGCAGCAGGTAGAAGGGATAATTGGAAGGTGGACACAGCCAGTGTGGCGAGGCTGAGGAGGAAGAGGAGGACTTTCTAGGGGACAAATGGGGAGCTCAGGAGGCTGCAGTACCTTGGCACTGTTGAGGGCTGCCTTTTGGCTGCATTAAAAGGGAGGAGCCACGGAGACACTCCTCTGGGGATTAGCCTCAAATGAAAACCCGGCACAGACAGAGGTTAGCAGGGTTGGCCTTCCTCCCTCTCTGTGCCAAGGTTGTTCTGAATTCAGGATTCTGGCAGATTTAAACCCCTTTTCATCAGTAACTCTACTGTACGATCTACCTGTCACTTCCCCAAATGATATCTCTCTGACTCTTTTTTTTTTTTTTTTGAGGGAGGAAAATTTCCCACTAGCTTGTCACTCAATTCACCCACCCAGACACCTACTGCTCAACCAGCCTGGCAAAAAGAGAAAGAAAAATCTGGAATTTATTCAAATTTGAGAAAATGCTCGAAGCTTTCTTCGATGTGTGTGATTTATGGAATGTGACATAACTGTGTAGTATTCTCATCAAAAAGCCTCAGGCTTCAGGTGAGGCAGGCCATCAATGAACTCTGTTATTTTTGAAAGCCAAGGGCTCACGAATGAGAGGCTGTGTGTTCCCCATGCTTGCGTGGGCTGGCATTGCTGGCGTTCTGATGGTACCATTGGGAGCCATAGGTAAGGGTCACTTTCTCGTGCCTTTTGCGGAGAAGCCACACTTGGTCCTGAACAGTGTTTCTTTGCTACTACATGTTAGCCTCAGTCATCGCTCACTGACTAGGGTGCTGGCTGGAACAGCACCCAGCATAGCCCAAGGAGGCGTCTAGTCTCTCTTACAGTATTTCAGGGCTCCCCAGGACTAATTCCTATTGCCTCCTATGTCAAAAGATCTCAGCAATGAACACCCAGGGAGGAGAGGGCGCCTGAGGAAGGATCTATAGAGCCATGTGAAGCTCAGCTCAGGTACCAGCCGACCTCTTGCTTGAAGCCAGAGGACATAGGCTGGAACTCCAGCCCTAGATTCTCTGACCACAGATGGCTGCCTCAAGCCCTCTGGTCCATCAGTGTATTCACCTGGAAAAGGAAAGATGCAGTTGATGTCTCACGGACCCCAAATGGCTAAAATTCTTTCCTGTGGTAGGTGGGTCTGGGGATAATCTGTATTTCCAGCCCTCCTTGCATCCCACACTTGAAATGCCTTAGCTATTTTAATTCTAGAATCACTTGGGGGCTTATGAACCAGGACCAGCTTTAGGAGTAGGCTTTAGCTGGTTAACTAAGCCTCTTAAGTGTGTAGCTGACTTTTGTCCTTGTGGTTGGCTGTCTCTGAGCATAGCGTGGCCATTGTTACCTTTAGGAAAGCAGCAGCAACTACCCATACGCAACTCATCAGATCGGGCTGATTGACAGTCGCTCATAGAAAAAGAGATGGAGGAAGCCACTACACCCCAACCTGGGATTATATGCCTTCTCTCCCTCAGGCTCCTCTCTCCTCTGTTTCCTCCCCAACTGTATCTTGGGAGGTGCTAGAGTGTATAGAGGATGGGAGATTGACTGATAGGAGGAGGCACCTATGCAGCTTTGGGAGGTGGCCACCCATACTAGGGTGAGATGTTTTAGTGATGCAGCTGTTATGATGTCATCCATATTCCTGTAAGTGACCTCTCATCTTTCTGACGGTCTTACTAAGTTGGACTTCGTTGTACTTTAGTCTGTCCTTGGTGCCCGGCCTGGGGTAAATAGATATTTACTAACATCCCCCACAAAAATTTAACACAACCGTGTACTTCTTTGGAGGAGTGTCTATAGAGTGCACCGGCCCCTTCAGAGGAGCCTAATATTGGGAAAAGTCAAACTCTACCTTTCCCGTCCCAATTCCCTGTTTTCTACCGAGGATCAGGTCGGCAGGAAGTGAATGGCCCACACAAGCCAACTGATCCCAGAGGGAAGAGGCCAGAGTCAGCTTGCTGGTGCAGGCTCATTAAGTCACACAGCAGTAATGCCTTGTGGCCTGGCTTTGGAGGTGAATAGAAACTTCGAGAATGATTCAGTCTCCTGAGAGCATGCCTGGGCATCCTTGAAAAGAGATATTTGAGACTACCCATCGCATGCCGGCGCTCCACCTTGTCTTACAGGTGGGTTGTCCCACAGACATGACTTGAGAGCAATTCAAGTTTTTTATGTTTCTATTACGTATTTTCCCATTACTATCTGCTTGGGTTCATTGAAGCTGCCTCTTCAAATAGGGAGAATGAAAAGAGGCAGCTGAGGAAGGGAAGCAATATGAATGAACTTGTTCCTGGCCTCATTCACTAAGTTTAAGGAAATTGATTGGAAGATGAGGGAAGAGGCAGAGAGGTAACTAACCTCTGAATTCCAAACAGCACAGTTTGTTCTTTCCTGAACACTCATCTCTGGCTGAAGGAGTTCAGTTATGAGAGGATGAAATATACATATTATTCCTGGATTATCTGGAGGGAGGCAGTTTTATGACGTTCTGCTCATTACTTGGATGGCTCTGCCTAGCGAGGGACTTCCATACAGAAAAAGCACATTGTTTCCATGGGCGTGTGCAGAAGGAAGTGTGGGATCGGAGCTTCAGTTACTTTGGTTTATCTTTGATTTTCTCTCTCTCCCTCCTCTTCTCTCCTCTCTTCCTCGCTCTCCCTTTCTCTCTCCCTCCTGTTCCCCTCCCTCTCTTCCTCTCTCCCCCCTCTTTCCCTCTGTTCTTCTCTCCTTCCTTTTCTCATTCCCTTACTCCTTCTTGGTATTTATGAATGGGGATTCAATATCAAGGAACTTATTACGATGTTTTTTTTTCTGTTTTATATGTGGCTATTCTAAGGCACCATTATACTCTACCACTTAAGTAATTGCAGCCACGAATTCTGGCCCCTCTCAACTGAATAGTGATCCTTGGACTAACAAAGAGATGGTATAAGTTAGCAGGTGTGAAGTGTTCTGAATGCAGAGTTGGAAAATCTAGACATTATTGTTGATGTTCCCACCATGTTAGGTATCTCTCTGTCATACAGCTTTGCTGGGACCCTCCCATCCCAGGGCATGAAGAAGGTGGGAACAGGTGGTCCACGCTCTGAGCTGTTTGTATCCTCACGCCTGAACTATAGCTTTGAGATGAGACATTGAAGTCTACAATTTATAGAATCGGAAGATACTTGGGAGTTGTTGGGCGTGGAAGTTGTGATCAGATTTTGGTACAATGGCAACTAGAACCACGTGACAGCTGAAGTCATGAGGGACAGAAATGACGAGTTTCCAGATGCAAGGAGGAAACATATGTAGAAGGAGCAATGGAGGGGGGACCCTGGTAACTTTCAACCTCATGAAATGCCCTAACTAGATCCCCGGAGAGTCAATGTGCTCTCAAATAAATTCCCCTTTACTTAGTTATGCTAGCTTGAAAGGGTCTCTTTATTGCAGCCCATATTCTCTTACTGAGACATTGTGTGACCCTAGTCCAACTACTTTTCTTTGGTCTCAGTTTCATCTCATGTAAAATGAGGCCATTAAATTAGATAGCCTCCCAAGTCCCTTTAAAGTTCAGGAATCCATACTTTTAATTATCAGTGCTGGCCATCTATGAAGTCTTAGAGCCCAGGGATGCTTGACAATTCTGCTCTTCTTTTGGTCTTTCCTTCATAGGATGGCTTTGGTGGCATGGTTAGTGAGGGGAACCATCCATTGCCAATCATGGTTGTGTCTAAATAGAAAGTTGCTGCTGGGGAGAGGCATTCCTACCAAGCTGCTACATGCAGCCTGGATAAAAGACCACTTCCTGTCTTGTCCTGAGCCTCCAGTAGGCTCTGGCAATATAAGAGAGAGAGAGAGATGTTGGCAGACCTGTAGCATTCTCCCTCTAAATGAGTGCTGTGGAGTAAGTACAGCCTTGTTGATTGTATATCAATTTGATGGACTAACTATGGAACAGTAATTAAGCCAAAGAGAACATTCAGAAGTACTTATTGCTATTTGCTGTCTGCTCAATCCCCAGAGTCCTACAATAAATAGAACCATGAGTTTAATTAATACCTGCAGGTTTGATTACCCATTTACACTAGGCCATAGTAGACCAGAGGTTAAACTTTCAAAGACATTCAACTGTGAGTGATGTTGAAAATGTCTGCATTAGCCTGTAGCCAAAGTCTGCAACCTACATCCTGATGAGTCCTCGGGGGTCCACTGTCGGGGCCCATAAATCAAAATTTGGGTATTGAGATAGGGAAGCTCAGGCTGGCAGCATTGTCTGGCTGTGCATTCGTTACATGCATATCCCCTGGAAGGCCTGGAGACTTGGTGTCCTCCCCTGATGCTCCAAATGTGACTCGTATTTCTGTTGGTAAAGACAGGATTGTATGCCCTTCCTCAGTGCACCTCAGATCCACTCTCCACAGGTAGGTCTGAAACAGGTAGAAGAAGCTGCCTACGAGTTGGGATAGCCCCTGGGATTGCAGATATGGAAGCCACAAGGCTCACCAGGCTCTCCATCACTGTGCCTGCTATAGAGCCAGAGCCAATGTTTGTGGTTATGTTTGTCATTGAGATTTTCACTGGAGGATCTGGTAAGATGGGTCAGTGAGTAGCAGAGTGCTTGCCATGCAAGGACAAAGACCAGAGTACGGATCTCCAACAAACACATAGAAAGCTGGAGGCTATTGTAAAGGGTGATGTATCCTTGATTTCCTTCTCAGCCTGTTTGTCAATTGTATATAGGAGGGCTACTGATTTTTTTGAGTTGATCTTGTATCCTGCTATGTTGCTGAAGGTGTTTATAAACTGTATCAGTTCCTTGGTTGAATCTTTGGGGTCACTCAAGTATACTATCATGTCATCTGCAAATAGGGAAAGCTTGACTTCTTCCTTTCCAATTTGTATCCCCTTAATCTCCTTATGTTGTCTTATTGCTCTGGCTAGAACTTCAAGTACTATATTGAATAAGTATGGGGAGAGTGGACAGCCTTGCCTCGTTCCTGATTTTAGTGGAATTGCTTTGAGTTTCTCCCTAATTATCAGGGAAATGCAAATCAAAACGACTCTGAGATACTGCCTTACGCCTGTAAGAATGGCTAAGATCAAAAACACTGAAGACACCTTATGCTGGAGAGGATGTGGAGCTAGGGGAATTCTCCTCCACTGCTGGTGGGAATGCAAGCTTGTACAACCACTTTGGAAATCAATATGGCGCTTTCTTAGAAAACTGGAAATCAATCTCCCCCCAAGACCCAGCTATACCACTCTTGGGCATATACCCAAGGAATGCTCAATCATACCACAAGGGCACTTGCTCAGCTATGTTCATATCAGCATTGTTTGTAATTGCCAGAACCTGGAAACAACCTAGATGCCCTTCAACTGAAGAATGGATAAATAAAATGTGGTACATATACACAATGGAATACTACTCAGCAGAGAAAAACAATGACATCATGAGGTTTGCAGGCAAATGGATGGATCTAGAAAAAATCATCCTGAGTGAGGTAACCCAGACTCAGAAAGACAAACATGGTATGTACTCACTCATAGGAGGATACTAGATGTAAAACAAAGATGACTAGACTGCTACTCACAACTCCAGGGAGGCTACCTAGAAAACAGGACCCCAAGAAAGACACAGGGATCGCCCAATGACAGAGAAATGGATGAGATCTACATGAACAGCCTGGACGTGAGTGGGGGTAATGAAGGGCAAGGGTCGAGGGAAAGAGAGCTTAGGAGAGTGGGAGATCCCAGCTGGATCAAGAACAGAGAGGGAGAACAAGGAAAAAGAGACCATGATAAATGAAGACCCCATGGGAATAGGAAGAGGCAAAGTGCTAGAGAGGCCCACAGAAATCCACAAAGATACCTCCACAATAGACTACTGGCAATGGTCGAGAGACAGCCTGAGCTGACCTACTCTGGTGATAGGATGGCCAAACACCCTAATTGTCGTGCTAGAAACCCCATCCAATGACTGAGGGAACTGGATGCAGGGATCCACGGCCGGGCCCCAGGTGGAGCTCCAGGAGTCCAATTGACGAGAAAGAGGAGGATTTATATGGGTGAGAGTTGTGAGATCAAGGTTGGATGAAGCACAGGGACAAATAGCCAAACGAATGGAAACACATGAACTATGAACAATGGCTGAGGAGCCCCCAACTGGATCAGGCCCTCTGGATAAGTGAGTCAGTTGATTGGCTTGATCTGTTTGGGAGGCATCCAGGCGGTGGGACCAGGTCCTGTCCTCAGTAAATGAGCTGGCTGTTTGGAACCTGGGGCCTATACAGGGACACTTGGCTCGGCCTGGGAGGAGGGGACTGGACCTGCCTGGACTGAATCTGCCAGGTTGAGCTCAATCCTCGGGGGAGTCTTTGCCCTGGAGGAGATGGGAATGGGGGGTGGGCTGAGGGAGGGGGGAGAACAAAGGAATCCATGGCTGATATGTAAAATTAAATTAAATTATAAAATTAAAAAAAAAAAAGAAAGCTGGAGGCACTGATGAGGGCCTAGAATCTTGCTGCTGGAGGAGAGAGTAGAAGATACCCAGGGCTGGCTGGCCATTCATCTTGCAGAATTGGTAAGCTCCAGGTCCTGTGAAAAACCGTCTCAAAACAATAAGAGGGCCGGGCAGTGGTGGCACACGCCTTTAATCCCAGCACTCGGAAGGCAGAGGCAGGCAGATCTCTGTGAGTTTGAGGTCAGCCTGGTCTACAGAGCGAGATCCAGGACAGGCACCAAAACTATACGGAGAAACCCTGTCTCCAAACAATAAGAGAGAAAGCAATTGAGGAAGACAAACCACATTGACCTTGGCCTCTACACCTAGGCTCACACATGCTTACATGTGGACAGGTACACACTTATTTGTTCCCCCACCACCAAGGGTTTCACTAGTGTGCTTTCCTGGCACTCAGCAACCTCCTCTGGAGGGTGTGGTCACAAGATGCACACCCCCAGTTTTGGTATGAGAGAACGTCACTGGAATGCTTTGCCTGGTGGAAGGCTGGGCTTGTCAAGGTGGTCCCTAACCTTGAGCTGTTGCGCAATTGTCAGGCCCGTGCAGAATGCTTCCTGCTCACTGCTCCATCTCATCTTTCCAACACAATGATGAGTGTTATCCTCCACTTTACAGGGACATACACCAAGGCCCCAAGTTTATGCAGCTCGCCAGCTGACTGTGGTGACTGGCAATTAGACTGGACTTAACATCGCCTAGGAGAATGGTGAGGCACACCATTGGTGAGTGTGTCAGAGATGGAGTTTTCAGAGAAGACTTACTGAGCAGGGAAGAACAGGAGAAAGCTGACCAGTCACTGGCATCCTGCTCTTTACTTCCTGTCTGCTGTGATGGGAACAACTGTTCCTTACTATGTATTTCCACCACCGTTATGCTCTGCTCAAGTGCACAGGGCCAAGAAACCATGGACTGAACCCTTTTGAGACCGTGAGCCAAAATAAATCTTTACTCGCCTAGCTTGTGTCTGTCAGGTATCTAACCAGTACACTGACGATCCCAAAGGTGGGGTTCCAAAGCCAGGAAGTCCTGACCGGGAGTCCTGACAACTAGAGAGGCTGAGAATATGTGAGACTGGTTCCTCCCGAGAGCGGAACGGGGGTGCCGACAGGTGAGATGGCATTCCTTAATCCATCTAGATCCATGTGGCTTAAAGGAGGGACGTTCCTGGTTAGGTGCAGTGGCATGCATTTTGGAATAGCAATAGGCTTAGGTTGGGTCAAAGACAAGGAAATATTATTTTAAAGGTTCATTTAAATTTTAAATTATGTGGCTATGTGTGGGTCCATTTGTGGATTGTGAGGCACTTGCAAAGGCCACATGAAGGTGTTGGATCTCCTGGAGCTGGAGTTACAGGAAGTTGCGAGTTGCCCAACATGGGTGTTGGGAACTGAATTTGGGTCCTTGCATGAGGAATACTGCTCTTAAGCTCTGGGCCATCTTGCCAGCCCTCTAGGAAGTAGTTTCACAATAAGAAAATAAAAGGGAAACAGTGATACCAAGGATAGTGAACAAAGAAATAAGAACTGAAGGGAGCAGGGAGAAAGAGAATGACAGGGAAGAAAAAGGAAAATAAATTCAATTACGGGATCTCTGTG
>CABHPP010136039.1:0-49627 GCA_902168425.1 Peromyscus attwateri | reverse complement strand
TGCATAGTTTTGTAGTATGCCCATAAAGCCCCAAGTAATACAGCTTAACAATCACTGGTAATGAAAGAAACTTCAGAAAATGTGCCACAAACTGATTAAGGAAATGGAGAGAGTAATTCAGAGAACAGATTAAAGGAGTTAATTATGCACAGCTTGACTGAGCAGAAACTAAAGGCAGAGTTAATGGGCTCCTTGATATTATTTGAAGACACTAAATGTCAAGGAGAAAAAAAATGTTTTGTATGATCCAATGAAGTGCTAGTAGAGGCATGAGACTGAGTTGAGAATGGCAATGTTTAAATGAAGTATTATGAATTCTTTTAGAATGAAATTTATGAAACTGTGAAGTAGTCTTTCCAATAGAAAATGTGATCCCTTCTTCACAGGAGAAAAAAAAAAACACAGAAAAATATACCAATTTTTGGTTATAATACTTGTTGGACAGTATAAATGATATATTTCTTTAGTGTTTATTAACTTCCAATTTAAACAGCCTTTAATTTCAGCAAGAGCCCATTATCTTCCAAAATGTTTCTACAATATATGTTCCAAGAAATCCAATGTCACCTTGCATAGCACAGGGCTGGAGAATGACTTTCTCATTGTTGTTGTTGTTGTTGTTGTTGTTGTTGTTGTTGTTCTTCTTCTTCTTCTTCTTCTTCTTCTTCTTCTTCTTCTTCTTCTTCTTATTCTTATTCTTATTCTTATTCTTCTTGTCGTTGTTTGAGACAGGGTTTCTCTGTGTAGCCCTGGCTGTCCTGGAACTCACTCTGTAGACCAAGTTGGCCTCAAACTCAGAGACCCTCCTGCCTCTGCCTCCTGAGTGCTGGGCTTAAGGTGTGTGCCACCACTGCCTGGCTTTTCTTTTCTTTTCTTTTTTAGCTAAATTTTTATAAATATAGTCTGATCACAGTTTCCCCTCCCTCATTCCCTCCTAGATCTTACCCACTTTTCTACCCATTCAACGACATACCTTCTTTCTCTCTTTCTTTAGGGAACAAACAGGCAAATTAAAACAAATGAAACAGAATAACACAAAGCAAACCAGGAAATACAAAATAAAATAAAGAAAAAGCTCAAGAAACACACATACAATGACAAAACCCATATAAATACAAAGTTGGAAACCATAATGTACAAGAAAAGAGTGATAAAATAAAACAAAAAAAGGAAAATGGGACAAGAAATCAACAACAAAGCCATTGAGTTAAATTTGTGTTGACCATCTACTGCTGGGCCTGGGGCCTGCCCTTAAATGTGATTTGTATACCCCGTGAGACTCCATTGGAGAAAACTAATTTTCCTTTGCAAGCAGTTGTCAGTTGGAGATAGCTTCTTGGTTAGGGATGGGAGCTCTTGTCCACTCCCCCTTCTCAATTCTGCTGCCCCTCAGGCTTGAACCTGTATAGGCTCTATGAGTGCTGCCACAGTCTCTGTGAGTTCATATGTACATCAGTCTTGTATCTGGAAGACGCTGTTTCCTTGGTGTTGTCCACCTCCTCTGGCTCTAACAATCTTTCTAAGCCCTCGTCTGCATATTTCCTTGACTTCCAAGGGGAAGAATTTGTTGAAGACATCCCACTTAGGACTGAGTCTTCCAAAGTCTCTCATTCTCCTTCCATTGTCCATTTGTGGGTCTGGTACTAGTTCCCATCTACTCTGGAGAAAACTTCATGGTGCTGGCTGAGTGAAACACTGACCTAAGGGTATAGCAGAATGTTGTTAGGAGTCATTTTATTACTGTTTCTTTAGTGAAACAATACTACTTGGTTCTCCCTAGGCCCATGGCCTATCTAGTCTCAGGTTCATGGCCACTGAGCAGTGTCAGGCATTGTTTCCAACACATGCAGTGGGCCTTAAGTACAATTAGATTGTATTTGGTTACTTCCCATATTCCTTTCCTACCCCTCTTCCCTTGCTTTATCCATTTAACCCTCTCATTCCAGGCTTCCCCCTGTCTCTCTATAACTAAATATTCTATTTTCCCTTCCTTTGGGGATTCTTCCCTCTTCACTAGTTCTTTACTCTATACCTAACCTCTGTGGTTATAAAGATTGTAGCATGCTTATCAAAGACTTAAAAGCTAACCTCCACATATAAGAGAATATATACCATAGCTATCTTTTGGGGTCTGTGTTACATCACACAAGATTTTTTTCTAGTTCCATCAATTTACCTGTGAATTTCATAATTTTTTTTAACAGCTGAATAGTACTTCATTGTGTAAATGTACCACAGTTTCATTATCCATCTGTCTGTTGATGGACATCTAGGCTCTTTCCAGTTTCTGGGTACTATGAATAGAGCAGCAATGAACATGGTTGAGCAAGTGTCTCTGTAGTAAGATATAGTAAGAAACTTTGGGTATACGCCCAAGAATGATATAACTTGATCCTGGGATAGCTATAGTCCCAGGTTCCTGAGGAACTGCCACACTGGTTTCCAGAGTGGTTGTACAAACTGGCACTCCAACTAGCAATGGATGATCATTTCCCTTACTCCACATCCTCAGCAGTCTGAGCTGTCATTTTTTTTATTGATCTTGGCCATTCTGACTGGTATAAGATGAAACCTCAAAGTAGTTCTGATTTGCGTTGATGTTGAGGATTTCTTTAAGTGTTTTTCAGCCATTTGTGATTCATCTTTTGAGAACTCTCCATTTAGTTCTACCTCCCATTTTTAAATTATTTTATTTGTTTTCTTGACATTCAGTTTTTTCAGTTCTTTATAAATTTTAGGTATTAGCCCTCTACTGAATGTGTAATTGAAAAAGATCTTTCTCCATTCTGTAGCCTGCTTCTTTGTCAAAATGATGTCCTTTGCCATACAGAAACTCTTCAGTTTCCTGAGGTCCCATTCATTAATTGTTGTTCCGAGTGCCTGTGCTATCAGTGTCCTGTTCTTTTCCTGTGCCAATAAGCTCAACACTATTTTCTACCCTCTCTTCTATCAGATTCAGTGTGTCTGGTTTTTTGATGAGGGCTTAGTTTTGTGTAGGGTGATACATACAGATCTATTTGCATTGTTCTACATTCAGACACCCAGTTTGACTAGCACTATTTGTAGAAGATGCTGTCTTTTTTTTTTTTCAGTGTGTATTTCTGGCTTCTTTGTAAATAGTTAAATGTCTATAGGTGTGTGGACTTATGTCTGGGTCTTCAATTTGATTCCTTTGATCAATGTGTCTGTTTACATTTGAATACCATGCTGTTTCTATTACTATAGCTCTCTAGTACAACTTGAAATTGGGGTGAGTGATACTTCCATTAGGTCTTTTATTATTCACCAAGAATGACAATGATATTGTTTCACTGGTACATTTCTGAGACTAATGGAAGCTAGTTGATGAGTCCATGACATTTCTATCCTCCCGTGTCATGGTGTTTCCATTTTCTGAGAATGTGATTACAATTCAACAGGAAAACTGTGTCCAAGCCTTACTAAGCAAGCCCCCAAATCATCATGAGACTAGCAATAGACCAAAGAACATACTTGAAAACTCAGCAAGTAACATGAACTTAAAGCATCACTTTGACAACACCAACTGGTGTCAGAACATAGGTACTGGTTCACAATGTAAATATCAGACTCAGAGGCAGAGAGAGAGCTTAATGAAGATGAGTGAGATTCAATATATAACCATGGATCAAAATTGGCAAATATCTGGACACTATTGCTGAGATAGCCTTAATTCACACTAAAAATGAGAGAAAAACTAACATACTACTGAAAACATATTGGCGGGACTTGTCTCTGTCAACATATCCACAGGCATTAACACAGGGATCTTGACTTGGACACAGTATTTGCATCAGAGCCCTGTGGTTTGGGTACTCTGGCTTTCTTAGTCAGTATTCAGGTGTTTTGAAATTGTCGTTGTAGGAAGGATCTTGTGTTACAGCTGGTGCTTAGGGTGGAACTTCTGAAATTTCCTTCTAGTCTTTGTGGGCTTCCTGACTCATTGTCATTACAGGTCTGTACTGGCTGGGTTTATGTCACCTTGACACAAACTAGAGCCATTTGGGAAGGGGGACTCTCAGTTGAGAAAATGTCAAGCTGTAGGCAAATCTGTTAGGCAGTTTCTTTCTTTCTTTTTAAAATTATACATACATTCCTGCACTTTATTCTTTCAGTAAATGACAGTGGCTACCATAAACCATGTACATTGACATATCTTTCAAACATAGTTATCAAAATTATGTATTGTTTTTAAATGAAAAGTCAAAATACTTTTTATTTACTCTCAAGTTTGGAAGGAGAGCTGGTTCTGCATCTCACAAACTGTAGCACTCAGGAGAACAAGCTGTGCACCTTGCCTGGGCAAAACAGTAGAGTTGGTCCTGGTGGTGTGGAGGCAGGTGAGCTAGCCCTGGGGGCATAAGAGCAGGAGAACTGGCCTTGCTCCTTGTGCAGGTTGCAATGGGTGAGCTAACTGGGGAAATGCTGGAGAGTTTGTCCTGTTGGTGTCAATATGGGAACGCTGGCAGGCTGACAACTGAGCTACCACCCAGGCCCAGAACCAGGGCTATGAGTTGGCCCACCCCAACATCTACCTCATCTATGAACTGCAGGAGCATGTGAAGTTGCAAGATCTCCATTACACAGGGCAACAACAGGATAGCTAAGAGGAGTACCAGTAAGGGTCCAGTATTGAGGGTGTAGCAGAAACCAGTGGGCTCAAACCAAATCCATGACTCATTGCAATAAACACTTACAAGTCAAGATGTATGGATTGAAGGTTATACTGTGTGACTCACTCTGTCACACTACAGCTTCCATTCTGAGACTTTCTTTTTGTGTATTTGTTAGTTTAGTTGTTTGTTTTGTTCTGTTTTGAATTTTGTTTTGGGTGGGAGGTTGCAAGGGTGGATATGAAGGGATGGGAAGATAGATGGTATCAGGATGCATGATATGAAACCCACAAAGAATCAATTAAAATAAAAAAGAAATGTTGGGGACTCAGAATGTAGCTTAGTGATAAAGAACTTTCCTAAATAGCAACTGCAGGGCTCTGTGTGGGATGGAAGAAAGAAAAGAAAGAGGGGGAAGGAACGAAGGAAAGGAGGGAGGGAGGGAGGGAGGGATGAAGGGAGGAAGGAAGGAAGGAAGGAAGGAAGGAAGAAAGGAAGGAAGGAGGAAAGGAAGAAAGGAAGGGAAGGAATGGAAGGCAGGGAAAAAGAAACCTTCCAGTAAGGCATTTTCTTAATTAATGATCAATGTGGGAGGGCCCAGTCAATTGTGCGATGCCACCCCTGGGCAGGTGGTCTGGATTCTATAAGAAAGCAGGGTAAGCTAGGCAGTAGTGACACACACCTTTAATCCCAGCACTTGGGAGGCAGAGGCAGGTGGATCTCTGTGTGTTTGAGGCCAGCCTGGTCTACAGAGTGAGTTCTAGGACAGCCAGGGCTACACAGAGAAACCTTGTCTCAAACAACTCAAAAAAAAAAAAATGCAGGCAGCACTCCTCCACAGCCTCAGCTTTAGTTCCACCTTTAGGTTCCTGCCCTGTTTGAGTTCCTGTCCTGACTGTCTTGAATGAAGAACTGTGATATGGAAGAGGAAAGTGAAGTAAGCCCTTTCCTCCCCAGGCTGCTTTTGGCCATGGTGTTCCATTACAACCAATGAAATCCCAGGAAGCGTTCAGCAAGATCACTTTCTTCATGTGAGGAAATTCTTTTAACCCATTCTTTCTTGTTTTTCCTCCACTAAAATTAGCCTTCAAGGGTAAGGAGTCTAATACTCGCATAAACTAAATGTGTAGCCAAGTACAAAAAGGTTATCACCATAAGAAAACATGTGTAGTCAGATAAAAAAAAGCGCGACCACATGGAACACAGCAAAGGTAGAAAGCGTGATAGGGAGAGAGGTCAAGCTAAAAGTAAATCCAAATGCCCGAGGCCTCTTAGAACGTCACGTTCAAGAAGTAGCCACACAGTGGGGAAACTCAGCCTAAGGAATCATTAAAGCTGTTAAAATGTTTGGAAGACAAAACAAGACAACAACAACAACACTAACAACAAAGCAGCACAGGCACCTCCCAAAGAGCAGCTTGTGATCACTGTGAGATTTCTCAGTCAAAATAATAGAAATAGAATGCATTTTCAAAATGGTGAGAGAAAAGAATTTCTCACAGAAAATCCTGAGATCAGTCCATCCAAAGGATAAATACAGTAATTTTCTGACAAAGAAAAATGGAAGAAAGCAGGGAAAGTTCCCCCCCCCCAAAAAAAAAATTCAGGAAACATATTGCAAAAGGGAAGTGGCACATCCTCACCTATCAATCATCACCTTACATGAGATAGATTCTATTCCCCAGTAAAAATACATGGAGGGGACTCACGCAAAATACGTCAAGATTCGATTGGCTGGCTGTTCCCAAGAGACTTTATTACTAAGGAACCCATCTACTGAAAATAAAGTCATTGAGAAATACACTCTATGCAAACAGAAACTGAGGAAGAGAAATGATATCTATACTTAAATAAGATGAGACATTAATCGACACGTTATAAAGGATTACAAAGAAAGTCAGTACATAATAATAAAGTATACATCTCAGTGGTAGAACATTGGCCTATCATGTACAAGTACGTGACTCTTAATTTGATCCTCTGCATCATTAATCTCCCACCTCTCCACTATAAACACATACACAAATTTGGCAAGAAGGCATTATAATTGTCAGTATGTATGCACCAGAATATCAGAATATCCAAATACATGATGAAGGAGAGGTGGACTGTGATGCTACAACAGAAAGGACCTTGATACCCATGTTCAACAATGGAAAGATAATCTAGACAGAAAATCAATAAAGGAACGTTGAATTTGAAATGTTCTTTAGACTAACTGGGTCTAGAAGACATATAGAACACTTCCCCAGCAACAGCTTGATGGATTGTCTTCTTAAATGCACAGGAAGCATTCTCCAGGGTAGATTCTGTGTTAGGTAAAAAACAAATACTAGAACATTTAGGAGGATTGAAGTCATCTTGAGTCCCTTTTTTGGGATCACAATAGCATGAAATAGAGATAATAGCAGGGGAAATTTAAAACAATATATCAGGCCAGGTCCGAGGAGAAAGTGTGGCACACACCTTTAATGACATGCACATCTCTGTGAGTTTGAGGCTAGCCAGGTCTAGGTAGTGAGACTCCCCTGCCTCCTCCCACTATATATATGTGTGTGTGTGTGTGTGTGTGTGTGTGTGTGTGTGTGTGTGTGTGTATGTGTGTTTGTGTATGTATGTGTGCATAACCAACATGCTCTGCAAAAATCAATAACTAAAAATAAAAATATCTTGTAATGAAGATAAACACATAACATAGAAGAATTTATATATACTGTGATATCAGTCCTAAGAGAGAAGTTTATAATTTTATTAATTAATATTTCAAAAATTAATAATTTATATTTCAAAAATTAATTAATTTTCAAAAAAAACATATTAGCAATATACTTCAAGGAACTAGGGGGAAAAAGAAAAAAATAAGTTTGAAATTAATAGAAGGAAAAGGCAAAGATTGGAGCAGAAGTAATGAGACAAAAGCAGAGAATTCAGTAATACTAAACTCTTTTAATAAACAATGCAGTTGACTAGTGAGAAAAGAGAAAAAGACTCTGAAAATGAAGGAGGCCAGTAGCTGAAGAGAAGGCATTGTGACTGCCACCGGCACAATACAAGGGCTCATAAGAAACAGTCATTCACCAACAAATGGGCTAACCAGACAAGACGGAAAAACTCAAACACATGAGCCACCAACACTAAAACACAAGGAAATGGAAAATCTGAGTAAATTAATACCAAGGAAAGAGACAGAATAGGCAATAAGAAGCCTCAAATCAAAGGGAAGCCTAGAACTGCTCAGCAGTAAAGCTGAATTTTGCCAAATACTTAGAAAAGAGCTACACAGATTCTTCTCAAACACTTCTAAAGACAGTGAATTGGAGGGTAGCTTCTAAGCCTGTGAGGCTAGCATTACTCTGATACCAAAGACAGATAAGAATAGAACGACATAAGAAAAAAATTGTGGACTAATTGTTTTAAAGAATATAGATCTACAATGTTAGGCTCAATAAGTCTCACCTATAATCCTAGGCTGAGGCAAGATGTTTCAAACTTCGAGGTGAGCCTGACCTAAAGAGGGAGACCATGTATCCAAAACTATATCAACCAGAAAAAACACAAACATTTAGAGTCATTCCTTAGATCAAGTGATATATTCTAGGGTTGTAAGGATGGTTCAACATGTGCAAATCAATAAATGTGATACACTTTTGTTGCTTGAGAATTTTTTTCCCAAGTCCGCCAGTCCCGGAGCCCACTTACAAAATAAACACACAGAATCTTACATTATTTAAACTGCTTGGCCATTAGCTCAGGCCTATCATTGTCTAGCTCTTACTCTTATATTTAGCCCATTTCTATTAATCTCTACTTTGCCACATGGCTTGTGGCTTACCGGTACTTTACATCTTTCTTCTCCTCGCGGCGGCTCCAGGCAGTCTCCTCCTCCACCTTCCTGTTCCCTCCATTCTCCTCTCTGTTAGTCCCGCCTATACTTCCTGTCTGGCTACTGGCCAATCAGTGCTTTATTAACATATTTGTCATACAGAACATCCCACAGCACTTCCCCTTTTCTTCTTTTTCAAAAAGGAAGGTTTTAACTTTAACATAGTAAAATTACATATAACAAAACAATTATCGAGCAAGAATTACAAATAACCTAAGAGATTAAGGAAATCATATTATCACTTGAGTAGATGCAGAAACAAATATTTGGAAGAACACGGCATTCATTTCGAGATTAGCTCCTCAGTGGATTAGGTGTGGTGGGATTTACTTCAACACAAAGAAAGGCTCACATGACAGTCTCCTAGGTAACATCATTTTCAGTGGTAAAATCTGACATCATTATTTATTTAAGATTAAGGATAAGACAAAGATGCCCATCTCCACCATTTCTTTTTAGCACAACCCCAGAAGTCCAAGCCTCAGAAGGCAAAAGACATCCAATGGAAATGGAGGAAGTTAAATTGTCTTTATTTATAGGTGACATGGTTGTGTATACATGGACAACTCTAAGATGCCACCAAAAATTTGTGTAATCAATAAATCAAATAAGTTTCAGGATACTGCATTAACATTCACAGATCAGAAATGTGTGTGTGTGTGTGTGTGTGTGTGTGTCTGTGTGTGTGTGTCTGTGTGTGTGCCTCTAAAGCATTCCTGTTTTAAAAAGCAACAGAAAGTACTCAGATAAAATACTATGTACTGAAAACTACAAAACGCCAAGAAAACACGAGCAAATGAATAGCCACCCCATGTTCAGTGCCCAGAAGAACAAAACATTGCTGAAATGCCCATGCTTCACAGGGAATCCACAGAATTAGTACAATGCATGTCAAAATTCCAATGTCGCTCTCTCGCAGCAACAGAGAAGCGTCTTTAATGCCATACAGAACCACAAATGATCTTGAATGAAAGAGCTATGAGCAAAAGAATGAGACAGGAGGCACCATGTTCTCTGATGTACAAACGTATTATTCAGTGATTATAACAAAATGTACGCCGCTGGTGTAAAGATAGAGAATCCATAAATAAACCCACCTATCTAGGGTCAGCTGATAGTTTTTGGCAAAAGTGCTAAGAACACACAAAGCAGAGTCTGTTCAATAAAGTATTGCTAGGAAAACTGGATGTTCACAAGTGGATGAGTGGAGTAAGGCCTCTATCTCACACCATGCACAAAACCCACACCATATACAAAACCCAACTCAAAACATATAGACTTCCAAAGAAGAACGAAAACTGTGCCACTGCTGTGAGAAAGCAGTGGGAAGGTTCCATGGCACTGGACTGAGGGATGATTTATTTTGCATGTGACACAAAAGTGCAGGCAGCAAGACAAAAAAAATGGACAAGCAGACCAGGTACGGTGGGTGAGGCCTTTAATCCCTGCAGTGAGGAGGGAGGGGTGAGTGCATCACTGTGAGCTCCAGACCAGTCTAGTCTACACGAGTTCCAGGCCAGTCAGGGTTGCATAGTGAGACTGTGTTTCAAACAAAACCACAAAACGAACAGCAGATGGGATGCCACCAAAATGAAATGCTTTTCTCCATAGAATAATCAACAGAGTGAAGAGACATCCGATTGAATGGGAGAGAATGTTTGGGAATCATGACTCTGATAAAGAATGTACAGAATGCACACGGAATGCAAGCAACTCAATAGCAAAGAACAAGACACAAATGGCCCAATTTAAAAAATGGGCCATGGCTGGCTGATAGGGAAGTGTGCTATGAAATGCTGTCTTCTTGATATGAGGTGGCCATTGCAACCATGAAGATACAACAGACATGGCTGCCTGTACAAGAAGGGTTGGTGCGGGTAGGAGTGGAAGGAGTGGAGGGCAAGCTGTTTGAGAGGAGAAGGATTAGCAGGTGTGGGAAGGAGATAAGGTAGTGGATGAACACGACCATGATATGTTATATACAAGTTTAAACTTTTAAAAAGGCTAAATGAAGAAATAAATAGGAAAAGACATTTTTAAAAGAAGACACATAAGTGGGCAATAACATGTATTTGAAAACATGTCCATCATCACTAATCACTAGGGAACCATAAATCAAAACCACAGCCAGCTAACCACTACACCTGTTAGAATAGGTGTCTTTCTTAAAAAATAAAATAAAATACAGCTAGGCATGGTGGTGCATGCCTTTAATTCCAGCACTTGGGAGGCAGAAGCAGACAGATCTCTGTGAATTCAAGGCTGGCCTGATCTGCAAAGTGGGTTCCAGGACAGCCAGGGCTGTTAAACAGAGAAACCCTGTCTTGAAAAATCCAAAAATAAGTAAATAAAATAAAATAACAGTGTTGGTTTGAGTGTGAATGAACCTGTAAATTAGAATAGCTATTATGGAAAACAGTACAAAGTTTCCTCAGGGGAAAAAAAGGTGTGGGTGGGGGTAAAGATAGAATTACTATAAGATTCAGCAATCGTACTAACAGGCATATGCCCAAAGGAGCTGAAACCAGTATGTTGAGGGATTTCTCTATTCTCATATTCAATACAGCATTATTCACACTAGCATGTGTCTTCAATCTGTGAAACAATCTAAGAGTCTGATAATTCATGGATAGGTAAAGAAAATGTAATGTGTACGTATACACATAAATGTGCAATAGATCGCTACTCAGCCTTCAAATGGGAGGTCCTGCCACTGATGTCATGGATGAATCTGGAGTCACATTACACTGTGAGAAATAAGTCAAGAGCAGAAAGATCAATACTGTGTGACTTCACTTACATGTGAAATCTTCTAAATTTGGACTCATGCGTAGGAAGGAGAATGAACAGACCTTGAGGTTAAGGAAGAAGAAGGGCCAAGAATTAAATGAGTTGAGCTATGTAAAATATTTGTTGGCATATATGAATAAAATAAATGTTGACATAAGCTAAGTGCTGTGGGAGGTTTTCTTATTACAGCATGGTACAGCGATCAGAAATTATCTTTAGAAGTTGTTGAGGACAGATTCTCATGCAGCGATAAAGTCGAGAGTGTGCCTACTCTAGTCACATGATGTCATCTGCTTGTAGCATTCATAAATTCTCCCGTAGCTTAACATGGGGAGAGTTCCACTTTTATCAATTGTGTGCAAAGAGAAGTAAAATAATTTTCCTGAAAGAGATTATAAAAATGATAAGGTTTGGATTTGAGTGCTGTGACATTGGTCAGTGTGTTGTGTTTTCACTGATGTTAATAATACACTACCCATGCCCACCTTATGTGAGAATTAAATCAGTCCGTACAAAGAGTCATAAAATGCCAAAAGCACCTTAGCTGTCATCAAGGAATGTAAGATTGTCTTAATAGGGTTTGAAAATCTCAAAGCTGCACCACATGGAATGCAGCCCTGGTCAGATTTGAATCTGGACCTTTTCACTTTGCTAAGTGGATAACCACAGGAACATTAACTCCCCCTCCATTCTTTTAAAAACAGAGGAAATTATGCCGCCAAAGCTACCTGTTCACTTATTACCTTTCATCTTCCAGTCTTTCTCTCCTGGCACCATCTGTATTGCTTGGAGTGGAGCTTTGTGGATCACACTCTCTTGTTATTTGACTCTTGGACTTAATCTAACAATAAGAGGCATCAGCGGGAAACTGAAAGATGGGAGGTGGACAAAAGGACCACCTTCCTGGTTTCAGGTCCAAAGGAGGTTGGCAGTCCTCCTTTCTACTCTTTCAGATCCCTGTAGCTGGGCATAGCCCTTGAGGCTTCTGAGCACCACTGGGATTGTTCTCTGGTTTATGAGTCACATATCTTCCTTCTTCCTTAAGTTAAAGGACTGTTAGCTTTTTTTCATTCCTTTTTCAATACCTGGATTCCTTCACTGTCATTTGTTTTTCCAGCAAATTAATCTGTATAATAAATTCCTCATAAGTAAAACCCCTTGGCTTGAAATATTCAGCATGGACTTGGTATTTGTAACTGGACCCTGAACAAAATAGTCATTTCTAGGGTTTCTCTAGGCATCAAATAAAATAATGGTAGGTAAACACCTTACTCTCGTGTCTGGCATGAAGCAAGTGTGTAGAGAATATCTCCTGATGTGATCTGGAGCCCACTTGTGGAACTCAGTGTGTGGTGGTTCCTGTACCCATCCAGACTTTCCTCAGAAAGGGATGACTACCCTGAGTGAATGCAGACAGGAACAGAAGATACGGGAATTGGGTGTATGGTTACTGGTCAGTTGGTGGTATACAAATCTGTGCTTCGTGACAGATGAGAAGTTAAATCCCACCAGTGAAAGCTGAGAAGGAGGGATGAGGAAGTGGGTGTGTGTGTGAAATGAGTAAAGCTCAATGACATGGAAGTATGAAAATATCCTGATGAGACCTGAAAAGACAAAAATAAAATCCTATTCATTTCTTTGCAGTGGATACATTCTATCTGGGAATGAAAACTGTGTGCAGCTACAAATATGCCATGTTTTCAAAAACACAATTTTGCTTGCTAAAATAATGTGCAACTAATTTCACAGGTCATCCAAAGTGTCACTTAGTGTCTATGAAGGGGGGTTCTGCTAAAATACACAATATATAGGTGAATAATTCTATAACTCCCATTATCAGAGGAGTAGAATTCAAGTGTAAATGAAGCAACAAGTAAGAAAATAAAACTAAGAGAGAATTAGATCAAAGAAGCATGGGAACATTCATCTTCCCTCACATCCTGCCATTTGATATCTTTTGTGTCCTCACAACATGACACATCTCGGGCTGCTCAGTGTCTGGCTTTTGCTGTTGACTTTTATGCTTGTTTTTTCACATCTACTCTCTTCTATTCAACTATCATAAGCCAGAAATAAGATTTGAAGGTTTAAGTAACCCAAGTCAGTGCCTACCTATGGAACTCACATGAAGATTCAGTGTTTGGGGAGTAAAAGTTGTATAAAAATTAAGTGGTTTCCATTATTTCTTTTTATTTGATAGGACTTCCCACATCAACCAGGTGCCTACCCCAGCCCATTTCTACTTCCTTCACATCTGGAAGTTAGCTCTCAATTCTGCATTTGTCATTTTCTGGTTAAGAGACCTTGAGGGAATATCAGAAACTTGATATACCTGTTTTACCAGATTAAAATGAAATATAATCTATTGCATAAAATTAGTGTTGGAGTACTAAAGATAATTCATGAAAAGTACTCTAACCATCTTCAATAAATTGGACTGTTATTTACAACACCTAATATTATGTGTACTTTGAATGTTTTTTCTAAGAACAAAATTATTTTTATTATTGAATAATTAAATTTATGGGAAATATTAGGAACATTTTATTTGCTTGAAATATTATGCTAGACCCTGGTGAATAAGATAGAAATGCTGCTTTCTATACAGCTAGTGTCTAGTAGGTAATAAACAGAGGACAATCGATGATTAATTACTATGATTATGTTTTACTCTTGAGTCATTCTTCACTGTGTATAGCAATCACAACCCCTCCCTAAGAAAGACATTATTGCCTTTAAAGTGTTTCAGAGTCTCTCTTTGGCAGTCTTCTGCCACGTCCCTCATCCGGTCCTTAGTCACTTTGTGACCAGGAAGCACACAGCTTTCTAGATGGTGTTCATGCCTGTGGTATTTTCTCCTTCACTCTTTCCCTGCACAGCCACATTAATCTTCTTTAAACACTGCTTTCATCTCATCACTGCCCTGTTTAGTAACTCTAAATAGCTCACATAATCCTCCTCTATCAAGTCCAAAAGAATCTGCTAACTTACAAGACTACTTACCATTTGTCCCCAGCCTAAGGGATCTTCTGAGGTCACAGCAGCTGGGAGGAGAAAATCCATGGATTTTTCCCTGTTTTCACAGAAATGGCTAACTTATGAATGTGTAAGATATGGTAGACATTATACTAATAGTTTACATAACTCATGTTAATTATATCAAGGCTCTTCTTAGAAATATCCCTATTTACAAATGAGAAGAAAGATTGTGAATGATTAAGGACTCAAACATTTAAACTCAGTCTGTTCCCCTTCAATTCCTGTTCCTTTTTTGGTGACTCTTCATCCCATGCTGTTCATTTGATCTCCAATATCTTTCTCAGTCTATCAAAACCACACACATTGATCCACCCCGTGATTGGACTTATCAAGTTCTACCTCTTAGAACTCTGTCTTCATTGGTTTTCATTACCTTTGAACTGTGATTGCATTCACCAAAGCACCCTCACACTTGCATTATGGACATGCATTCTACACATTTTCCTAGTCGTATCTCATTGTATTACTTCCTAGGTATCTCGTTGTATTACTTCACATTTGCTCAGATGAATTTTGTCATTAGTGAGCATCAGGTGATTATGTACTAGATGGTTATTGATAGGATTATTTGGCATTCTTAAAATTTGAGGTATTGATGAACACATCTAGGGATGAATCAAGAAGCCTTATTTAAAAAATAGCATTGTTTATAAGAGATATGAGAAATAAGAAGTGATATATAGGTATAAAAGGAAATGGAAAATAAATGTGGAGATAAGGTTGCCAAGATGTGACCTAAGAGATACAGCATATGCTAGACAAGCTTTGTTTCCTAATAGTCAAAGGTAGAAATGGAAGCCTTTTGTCATTAAATGTAGTGTATGTGTGATAAGAAGAGGAAGGAGGAGGAGGAGGAAGAAAAGGAGGAGGAAGAGGAAGAAGAGGAGGAGGAAGAGGAATAGAAGTAGAAGGAGGAGGAGGAAGAGGAGGAAGAGGAGGAGGATGAGGAGGAGGAGTCAATCCCTTATGAGCAGTAAAATTACTTTCAGTGTCAAGTCCAAACAGAAACTTCCCCTTGTAGATTCTCATTAAGGGGAACTTGGATAAAGGAGTGAACAATATTCTTATCAGAGTCATTACAGAGACTTCTGTGAAGAGTGTCAGAAGAGTACTGCATATAATCATGTGCAGTCTAGCCAGTGACATCATCGCTACAAAGTGAAATTCAGTAAGAACAATTCTTCATGTGGGGACCAGGGCAATCATACTGAATTTGACCCTAGGAGGCCTGAAGTGGAAGGGTTTAGAGACTAACACTCAATAGACCGACTGTTACAAATCACCATTTGAGTCAGAAGGCCGAGCGTGGTGCTAGCCTGAATCTAGAGAATCAGACGTGGGAGGTCTTGCATGTTTTATAGTCTTTTCTTTTTTTTTTTTTCAGGTATGTGGCCATCTAATTCTGTTTAAGACTCTTTCTGGAATTTAGAGGTTTTTGTTTTTTTTGGGCTTAAGTGAAAAGGGTTTTTTTTTTTTTCTTTTTTTTTTGATGGGGAACTAGAGAAAGCCCCAGCAAATCAGGCTGGTATTCTATTCCTAGTTTTTGTTTTGGCAGCAAACAGAAGGACTGTCATGAAACAGAAGAAATGAGTGGGTCATTTGCATAAGGTTAGGGGAGACTGAGGTGGGTGTGGGATCAGCTTGGTGGAGTTAGAGGTGTCCTGAGATAGACCTCATTTGAAGTTTAGTGAGGATAGGGAGGGGATTTATCTACATTGAGCTTTGTTTTTATTGGCTTAGCAGTTGTCCTCTGTACAACAGAATCTCCCGAGGTTACCTGTTATTAGTTACCCCAGAACCTACTGAGTAGGTACCTGGTCTAAAGATCCTGGGCAAGTGCATGCTTAATAAACTCCAAGGGTCATTTTTCTGTAGACTAAATTTGATGAGTCTCCAAATTATGGGCTAAATGTGGCCACATACAAGTTTCAGATTGAAGTGTCTGCTCTTAGGCTGACCTGGAGCTGGCATTAGACCCAGAGCAACTTCAGTGAGTCTTAGAGGATTAGACACCATTAAATTTTTTATGAAATGGGATGATGAAGTGTCTTGGAACAAGTCATTGAATTTTTAAAAAGGATTTTTATGAGAGAACGCAGACAGGGAAATTTAGAAGTCCTCTTAATAATGGAAGCAGGTACAAATTTAATGAAGGGGGGAATTTTAATATGAGCGAGCAGCATGTCCTGCCTTTTACACTCCTGTGAAGGGCATCTGGGAAGTTTTATTTTGGGAGAATGGAAATCTAATGTCACTGCATGTGGCTAGGGAAATAATACCTTGGCAGGGGAGGAAGACAGACGGATTAGGTTGCCATAATAAGGAAAGTGGCTGGATACTCAGACTCTAGAAGGTTCTGCTGATTCCGGATACACCCAATCAGCATCAGCATAGATAATAAATAGGTGGTGTGCATTTTCCTTGGTCTTGATGGGATCTATGGCATCAAGGCAAGCTTTGTTTGGTTAGAGTGAAAAACAGGTGTTTTGACGGCAACTTTGTGCAGCTGCCTCTGTGAGGAGGACCAGTTCAGCCCACGCTGCTGTTTGTTGTGTGATAGCTTCATTTGTTTAGTGTTGTGATTTTAAATAGAGGGAGAAAAGAATTGGGGATAAGGCTTGAACCAAAGCAATCAGGCAACTTCAATAATGAAATGCTACGCAGGCTTTTGCATTAGGAAATCTATGCGATCCTGCTGCTAATGCTCTTCTCGCTATAGGGATTCATCCAGCCTATTTTATCAGCTCAGTGGGGTTTAATGCCTCTCTACTCTGAAGGGTAAAAAGTGGAATTATCACCAAGGTAATGAAAACCACCCCTCCCATGCTTTGTGGGGTATTTTATTAAAAGCATGTTGCTTTGGTCTTACATACCAGTTGCAATGTGTGAATATAAAATGCCAAAATAACTCTCAAGGGAAACATTTCCTTGTGTGCTAATTTAAAATTCCTCAAACAGCATGCAGCCAGGTGTGATGTTAATATTTTGTATCTTTGCTACCTGAACATTTCATAAAGGCGCTGGCTGTTGCAGTAAAGGATCAGCTACATTTTGGGGCTGACGGCCCAAGTCTGGACGTTTGTTCTGGTTTTCTTTCCAACCCTTCCTTTATCTTCCTGTGGTTTCACACTTTCAGTATTCTCTTATGCCTTTAGGCCACAGCGAATTCTAATTAGTGTGTCTACTGTGAATGGGCAAGTAGCCTTTTTCCCGTTAATTACATCTTGCTTTTTATAAATTAACTAGTTTCTTGGAGTGTTTTCACATTTTACTTCTAGTCTCTGAAAACTTAACCTACTTTTTGTGTATGTGTGAACTCTGCCATCAGTTCCATCCCATTAGCAGAGTCTTCAGTTCATCTCTGTCCTAATGCTTCCCAAACTTTTGGGCTTAGGTTAAGCTCTAGGGCGGTTAGTTCTACCCCAGCATGTTGCCTAATGAAGAAGATAGACTTGTGAACAAACAGTGCTGATGCCACATGACAAGGCTAATGACAGAGATGGTTGAAAAGGGATTCAATTGAGGAACGTGATATTCGATTTGAATTCATCAGATCTTGAGGGAAAGGCTCTCATGCCAAGGAAGAAGAGCTCTAAGTGGGGCCTTGGGAAGCTTGGGAAGAAGGGAGCTTTGGCAGTATTTTGGAGACAGTCTAGTAGTTCAGTGATCAGAAAATAGGTTGCAGGTCAAAAGACAACTGAAAGTGTGATGCTTCTATTGTAAAGGGTTTTCCATTTGCACAGGTGGGCTTGGGTCTTGCCTCCTGGCATTGGTTGGCAGGGATGAAGTATTTACAAGGCATCCTATTGGTGGCCAGGATATCGGTTAAGAGTTTATGGCAGGAGTCTCCAGCATGCCTGAGAGGAATTGCAACTTGAACTGAACCATTGGCTTGAACAGACACTGCTGTAGTGATTGGCCATTTGAGGCGGAGTAGCAGGGAAGGATTCGGTGAATCTGAGATTCCTAGCATAGGGGTCAGCTGGTGCATGTCTACACTGGTAAAGTACATGGGGGAGAAGGTCTTGTTTTAAGGACAAGAAGTACTTATAGAATTGTACATACCTCTGGATGTCTAAGACTATATCCAGTTAGACATTATCTATTTAGTTAGTAAGGAGGCCTTTAGCTTTGGAGGAAAGTTTAGACAGGAGACAGGGATTTAGAAGTATGGAGACAATGTTGGCCAGTCTGAATCATAACATATGATGTTATTAATACACACTCCACATGCCAATTTGATAGAGAGGTGGCTTATTTAGAGATTGTTCCTGAACGATCCTTAGGTACTTCTATATCTGCTGCTTAAGTGGCAGATCTACTCTAGTATGTCTGTATTGCTGTAATTTTCAGTCTAAATGAAGTGGAAGCCTACCACATTATCTTTGCTCAGCGTCATCACATAGAACTTTGAATGAGGTGAAGTTAGCAAAACCTGAGGCCATACCACTCACTGGGGCTCTCTTCTCTCTTCTCTGGGACAGCGTAGTTACATCCCTGGCTTCCTGATCACTTAGGTTTAGCCATGTGACTAGCTTTTAGTTCTTGAAATGATGAGAGAGAAACTATGCCATTTTGAGGCTGAAGGTTTAAGAGTTACATCAGCTTTGGAGATATCAGCCCAGATTGACAGGTTTTCTGAGTGATAGTAACAAGTAGAACTCCCCATGTGACCCATTTTAGACTCAGAGTGAGCGAGAAATGAAATTTGCTATACTGAGCTTCTGTCTTGGTTAGTTTGTCAACTTGACACAATCTAGAGTTATTGAGGAAACCTCAGTTGAGAAAATGCCTCCAATAGATTGGCCTATAGGCAAGCCTTGGGTAATATTCTTGATTTATCCATTCATGTGAAAGGTCTAGCCTAGTGTGGGAGCTTTGGCCAGGTACTTCTGGCAGGTATAAAAAGGGTAGCTAAACATGAGCCTGGGGAGCAAGCCAGTATCACTCCTCAATGGCTTCTGCTTTAGTTCCTGCCTACAGGTTCCTGCCCTGACATCCCTTCATGGTGAACTACAAGTGTAAGTTGAAATAAACCCTTTCCTCCTCAAGTTACTTTTAGTAGTACTGTTTAACAGCAAACTAAGACAGTCAGTGAAGTTGTGATTTCTGTTCTCAGAGAATGAACTTGTCAATCTAATCGGTACAGAGCTGACCCAAACGCAAAACATACCACCTGACTGTCGCTAGTAAACCAGCTGCAAGCAACTTACACAGTTTGTTTGACCCCCAGTTTCTTCCTTTTGAGGATGGACATGATGTTATTCTATTTGTCAGAACTCGGTGGCCATTCTTAGAGACAAGAACCAAAGTACTTTATGAATAACAGCTGTCTTTGCATTGCAGCCTCCAGCTATTCTTTCAGACAGTTGCTCATTTTTAATGTATTGATATTGTAATGCCGGTAGTGGTGATTCCTCTCATATTTGTATTGTACTTAATCTTCTTGGACACTTTGTCTAAATAGCTATCTGAGCAGCCACTAAAAGAGAAAAGCAAGCAGGTACCACGGACAGAACCAGGCAACCATGTCAGTACAGACCTCACAGGTACTCCCCCTTTTCACTAGATCATTATTAGGCAGCTGCACAGATAATACCTCATCAATAGCCTAACTCTTGTGTTATCACTGACAATATAGGGCTTTTATATGAGGTTCCATATAAAAAGATTGCTTAGCCTGTCACCTTGCTAAGACTGCATTTGAGAAAAATTACATGGCCTCTCGAATATTTGTAACCCATTGGATTATTGGTGCTGGTTTTTCTCTAATCAAGGTATATTCTGGAGTACACAGTTTCTCAGCCATTCTCTTTGCTTCCAGAATAATCCTTTATTATAGTATCTATCACTCTGCCATTTTCTCCCTCTATCTCATTTTCTGATTGTCTGCTTAAATCATCTCATTTAAAATTCTCACAGTGGGGTTTGGAAAAATGACTCAGCAGGTTATAGCACTGATTGCTCTTCCAAAACACCTGGATTCAATTCCCAGCAACCTGCTGTAACTCCAGTTCCAAAGGAACTGATGCCCTCTTCTGGCATCATTGGAAACCAGGCATAGATATACATGCAGGTAAAAACACGTATACACATAAAAATAATATTAAAAAAATGAAAAATAAGAAAATAAAACTTTCCATTGGTTCCACAAGACAATTGCCCACTGGATAAAGTATATGGAAAACCTTATCCATTCTAATAGAACCTGAAAATCTAAATTTACATACAAAGAAAGATTTAATAAACCCTTGATGGATAGAGATGGGAAATGCAATTTTTAGAAAATAGAAGAAGATATGGTAGGAGTTGGTTCCAATAAGTTCATTTTGAGAAACAAAATTGACTGGTATTTGTAAGGGATGATTATTTGAGAATGATGACACTGGCTAATAGAGAAAAGGGAACTAGACTGGGTATGGTAGCACAGTCTTGTGATGCCAGGATTGCTGTGGGATAATGCTTTTGTACACTGGTTTAATAAAACACTGATTGGCCAGTAGACAGGCAGGAAGTATAGGTGGGGTGAGCAGACTAAAGGAATGCTGGGAAGAGGAAGAGCAGAGTCAGGAGCCACCAGCCAGACACAGAAGAAGCAAGGTGACAAAGCAGAACTGAGCAAAGGTACCAAGCCATGTGGCTAAACATAGATAAGAATTATGGGCTAATTTAAGTGTAAGAGCTATTCAGTATTAAGCCTAAGCTAATGGTCAAGCAGTTGTAATTAATATAAGCTTCTGAATGATTATTTTATAAGCAGGCCACAGGACTGTGGGGGCTTAGCAGGATCAGGGAAACTTTCCAACTATACAGGATTTAGGAAGCAGAAACATGAGGATTGTGTCAAGTTTGAAACCAACCTGGTTTATGTAGAGAGTTCCAAGCTATCCACCACTATATGGTGAGACCCTGTTTCAAATATATACATACAGATAGAAGAGGGGGGATTGTTAAGGAAGCAAATGCATATAGAGAATAGAAAGGACTGCGTTGAGAATTAAGACAATAAAAAGGAGAAAGGAAGTTCACTTCTTGTAACTGTCTGGTCAGGTTAGAAAGTCTATTTTTTTCTCCAGTAGGGTACATGTTGGAAATATATTTAGGTTCTGAACAGGTTTAATTAGATCTATAAATACACCTACAATAGACCATGGAGTACAGGGCGGGTCATAGGAAAATAACCATGGCCTTTGAGGGGAGCTTTAGGTGACCCCATGTCCTGAGATTCTGAGAGATAGCACATATAAAATGGTCCAAGGGTCTGACCATATTTGGGCATCCCTTTGCTCTTGTTCTCACGATGCAGTTTCTCATAGAAACAAATAGTCATGGGTTTGCTGGGATCACAAACTACGAGATCAACTTCATGTGTATGTACATATGCACAGAGCCATTATGAAACACTAGTTCAGAAGAATTCTGAGATTTTGGGGGGAATTAGTTCACACTTTTCTTTTTCCATGAAGGAACATAGAGAATGTTAGAATGCATAGGTCTAATAATGTTCCAAGTCCTGCCCCTCAGTTAAGGTGACATGTCACCATGTCTTTTCCCCTAGGTAGCCAGATTAATTGGGAAAAGGAAGAATGTGTGCACAGAGCAGTGGCTCACCTGCTACTCTGGGGCCATCAAACCATCAGCCCCTGTTAGCACCCTGTTGTGGCCCCCTATACAACCTGTCTGATGGCCTTTAAAAAGGACAAAGTGTACTTGTTAGGTGGGGAGATTTAGCTGGCAATTAAAGAGGCATCCTAGGATTTTTTTTTAAAGTAACTGCAACTTCATGATTTTATTTTCCTAACATCTGTTCTATTCAAGCCAAGCCTACTGTGGTGATCTTCATGGAGACAATTCAGTAGTTTCCTAGCAACCAAGTTTCCTGTGGTTTCCTTGGTTATGAGCAATGACATAACTCTTGTGGGCAACTTCAAAAGCACAGAAGAAAGCTCTCCTAAAGAATGAGATTCCAAAAATTTCAGGTTACTGCTTGCTGAGTGTCTAAAAAGGATGAAATGTCCCCTTGTGGGCATTAATAATACTAATAAATGATCATATGGATATTTTAAAATAAAAGCATATGTTTGATATATACAATTTTCCAGGTCTTTGTCATATACCTGGTCTTTTTTTTCCTTCCTGAAATGGCATCATTTCCCCCTATCTTCTAATGAACTTCTATCAATAGTCAGCAGCAGATAAAATGTAGACACTAAAAAATTGCAGGAAAGACTATTCATGAAGACAGAAGAGGTCTAATTGCTCAAGGAAATGACTCCATAATACTGTGATGTCTTTGCTAATCAAGCATATTTTAGAGACTTCAGTGGCACTGGAGAGGACTGTTGCTTGAGCCCATTAAGTAATTATTAACTCTTTATAATACCTATGGAAACATTTGGGGACAAATTTAATCTAAAAGATCTAATAGAGAACATATATCAGACAGCTGAGAATGATTCTCATAGGGGCCTTAGGGGCCAGATTGAATGTTTACCAGAACAACTTAGAAAAAAATCAAAACTTCAGTATAGCTGTGACTTGGAATTTATGGTGCAGATGTATCCTTTACCTGAAATGCTGAGCACCAAAAGTGTGTTGAATTTGGAATTATCTGAATTTTGGAATATTTGCACATATGTGATGATGTGTCTCTGGGATACCTGAGTCTAAAGGCTAAATCCATTCATGTTTCTTATATACTTTTTAGGCACGAGCTGTGGGCAATTGGATACACTGTTTTTAGTGGACCTGTGCTTTTTCAGCAGCCTATAGTATGAGATCAGATGTGGAATTTTCTATTTATTCTTCATCTCAGAACTCAAAATGTTTTAGATATTGGAGCATTTTGGAATTCCAATATCTGATTAAATATCCTCAATCTATATTAAACATACTTAAAATTATCTAAGAACTTGGTTTGTGGTGGCAATTGTTAGATGACTGAAATTGTTGAGAACACAGCTCATAGTGTGAATGGGGCATTTGGACAGACAATACTAGTGAATGGTCTAGTTGGCATCTTGGTTGTGTTAATGCACAGACTAAAAACCAACTGGGAGAGAAACGGTTTATTTCAGCTTGTAGGGTACCAGCAATCATCTCAGAAAGCCAGGGCAGGAGTTCAAAGAGTGAGCCTGGAGGCAGGAATCAAAGAGGAACATTGCTCAGTTTGCTTTCTTATATAACCCAGACCCATCTGCACAGGGGTAGCACCTCCCACTGGGGGTTGGACCCTCCTACATCCATCATTAATCAAGACAATGCCCCACAGACAATCCCACACACCATGTTGATGGAGGCACCTACTCAGTTGAGAGCCTCTTTTCCCAGGTGACTCTAGTCAGTGCCAAGTTGACAAAAATTAACCATCAGAGTGGGCAATGGTCCAACACAGGGAATACTGAAGGCCAAATAGGAGCATCAGTAATCTAGGCAGGGAGACTGGAAGCCTGTGGCCTATAGCCAGGCATAGAGCCTGGGACTAGGGGAAGGAGAAGAAAACAGCATTGATTGAGGATGATTTGACAGCAGATACTTTATAGACAGCCAACATCACGGGAAGGTAGGTATTATCCTCTCCTCTTTTATAATACCGAGTGGCTGAGGAAAAGATACTATATATTTAAAGCTACTATAAATAAAACACTCTGGATGACATTATACCAGCGAGGCAGATTGAGATCTAGGAACTTTCTTTAGCTCTAAAACTGGCTATTTTTTTTTTCTGTGTAACACATTACATTTGTACTATTATGTGAGGCCATTTGGGTCAGGGTCTTGCTATCAAGATGGCTGGCCCTTGGCAACTAGGAAGGGAAAGGTTTATCCTCATCTGATCATTTTAGGTTTCCAGGGAATGGGGAACACTAAACTTAGAGTGGCTGAAGTAAACACTTTCTTTCACCATTTGTGATAGAAACACCCATTTATGCAATTGTTCAACTAACTATTGCCTCGTCTTCAAAACCTCATGCATAGCAACCATTATGAAATTGATGGACTTGAATTTTGACATATTTATATCTGCATCCAGATGAACAGAAACAAAGCAGGTCACACTCATAATGTAACGTTAAATGGTGAGAATTGGGATCCCAGAAATCATTTAGACCTCTGATGCTCATTTTTTTTATTCAATAAGTTTGCAATTGAAATCCTCCTCTCTGCCAGGTACAATCCTAAATAATACAGAAATTCCACTGAATAACACCCTTGGTATTGTGGGAAACAGACAGACCACACACTATAATGAATTATAATTCTCCCACACCCTGGGAGTGAGAGATGACACGAAGTTAAGCAAATGAAAGAGAAGGAGAGTGAGCTAGGAAAGGCTTTCTAGGGAGTAAGATCAGAGTCAGGGATGGCTAAGAGATGTTTATATAGGGAAGAGAGCTCAAGACAGAAGAAGAAAAAGCTGATAGACTCTGAAACTCATCACAGGCTTGGGAGGTTGGAAGAATGGTGCACCCAAGATTTAATAAAAACAGTGGTTAATGATTTTTCAAGTTAATAAGTGAGCTTTCTGTCATTGTTAAAATAAGAGGTGTTCAAAGGTCACTCACTCACCTGATAAGTCCCTGAAGTTGAATCCATATCTGACCTTGTTTAATTTGACATCTGGATGAGAAGTAACTTCAGTAATAGCATTTGGTCATTAAGTCACTCTCATGATTTACAAACTTCAAGAATTATGTTATAGTTTATGTAAGGATGTTTGAGTAAAGGTGGTTTTCTATTGGTTGCCCAATATCTCATTTGAAGAGATCTCTGAATTAACCTGGAATCCATTGACAAGGATGAACATTTATAGACCTGGCTATCAGCCTACATGTTTAAGTCACAGCAGCACAGCTTGTCCTCACATCCTGTGCCCAAGCTATCATGCCCTCTTTCATAAGTTTGAAACTGGGGAACATGAGGAGCAGGGTTTCCTAAGTCTCCAAAGGTCACAGATGACTAGGTAATAAATTGATGCAGTATGACTCCAGGACTGTAGTATTTAGACAAAAATGGAGGAACTGAGGCTAAATGGAAAAGTAGATTTTCCAAAGTCCAGTCTGACAAAGCAGAGGTGGCTAATGCTTTGTCCAAAATCAGAGTTCTTAATTACTACTCTGTACTCTATGGCGTCATTAACTTTCTGGAACATCTAGTTTAAACTCCACAGTGAGAGGCAATGGTGTTCAATGTAATGTTCCTTTTGAACAGAATCCTCTGTGTTTTCTATATTGCAATCTTGAGCAAGTTACTTAACTTCTCTAAGACTTGGTTTCCTTACTTGCAAAGTTTGGATACTCATTCTTGCAAAACTATATAGTAAGGAAAACGGAGTGGTCTAGACTGTCTAACACAGCAGGCAGAGTATATAAAGTAATCTTATGTGCAATTAATGATCAAGAGGAAACCCAGTTGAGAGGAACTGGATCCCATGGTTAGTAGTGCAATGTCCAGGATACAAAGCAGGCTTCCTGGTGAATCTTTCTAGAGTTAAAATGCGGAAAAGACTTAGTAATGTGAAAACTCACAGAAAACCAGTCAGTCAACATTTCTTCATGAATCTGTGATATTACTATAGTTCAACTTTAAATTTTGAGATTGGTTCATGTATATAATATTTATGCACCACATACACACACACACACACACACACACACACACACACACACACACACACCACACACCCAGTAGGAATTGTTTATCACCTTGCTTTTATATTACTTCTCTATCTTGGGTGTTGCCCTCAAGTATGTGAGGACAGGTCTTTTACATTAACAGATACACAAATCAACTACCATAACTGATGTTGTTTTAAACTCTGCTAACATTAACTGTAAAATCCTCCAAGGTTTTTGCAAATATACAATTACCTAACTATTAGCATCATCATGATAAGGACAATTCTGTTCAAAATGACATGGGTCTACTATTCTTTGACATGTGGGCAGCTCTAGTCAAGTTGTGGTATAAGTATAAAAACATATTCAATTTAAACATATCCAATAATAACTTTTTGCTTTATAGTGACCATATTTTGATGCATTAAATAAAATGATTATTAATTACTTCATTTGTCTCTTTTTGAGTGTGACTAGTAGAATATTTAAATTACATTTGTGGCTGGCATTATGTTTCTATTGGTTAACTGTTGTGTAGAATATTGCCCTCACATCTAAAAATTCCTCTCCTGCCACTTTTTAGTCAATCTCTTTCCACCACCTCACTCCTTAGCAGCAACAGATATTCTTTCTTTCACTACAATTTTCCTAGAACATAAAATATTTTGTAGTCTTCTGTTTCTGTTTCCTTTCTTCATCATATAATTTATGAGGTTCACTCATTTATTGTTTTCATATTTATTTATCTCCCACCGCCACTGTATTGCACAAGTGCTGTGCCTTCCACATGGAGACCAGTGGACAATTTTTAGTAGTCAATCCTTTCTTTCCACCATATGCGTTCTGGGAATGGAACTCAGGTCATCAGACTTGGTGACAAGCACATCCTTATTCATGTTTTATGAACCAATAGTTTGCTCCTTTATTGCTGTGTGGTATGTTGGGTTAAACATCCCAATTTGTTCAACTGATTGGGGTGTTTCAAGGTTTTGAATAATTCTTGACTTTACCAGTCTGGTATGAACACGTGGGACCAGGCATCAATCTCTATTGGGTAAATACTTGAGAATGGAATTACTGCCTGCCATGGTAAAAGCATGTTCAACTTCGGATGAAACTGCCAAACTGTATTTTAAAGGTGTTTGAAGCATCTCATACCTCACTCATGAATGAGAATTTCAGTCTCTTTGTGTTTTCATCAGCTTGGGATGGTCATTCTCACTTAGTATCAGACACTCATGCAGATAATCTATGGCATTCCATTATGGTAGTTTTGCTGTGTGATTTTCTTATTGCTAATGATGCTCAGACCCTTCTCATGTGTTTAGCTTCTTTTCATATTCCTTCTTTGATTAATTTTTGCTCCAGAGCCTTGCACATTTCTTTTTCTTTTTAATTTAATTGGTTCACTGAGTCAGAAGAGCAGAACTCTTGACACTCCGGTGTGTAGTGGATTCTATGCCCTGCTTTCTCTTTCCTCTGCAGGATTACCTGTTGACAACAGAATGCCCTGGGGTCTTTTCATTACTTGGACTGTGGGTTGTCTGTTGTCGTCTATGCCTTTTTCTTTTCTCTATTCCTCTTTGTCACTTTATTGCAGATCAAATAGAATGCAATATTAGCTCATATTAGCTTCTTTTAAAGGTCCTTATCTGCACACTCTATTGGATCCCTTTCTGTTTACATTTTTGGGTTTTCTCTTGCTTGTGGGCTTTATTTTTCTATATTTTTTATGAACTTATGGACATTTTATATTTTGAATTGTTTGCTTCTTCATTTGGTTGTACTTTTTAAAAAGTGATAGACTCTATCCTGGCACAGCTGGTATACTACATTTGATTCTTCTGAAGCTTGCTTTTTTTTGTTTTCAGATGTTAAAGCAGGTCTGCAGCCATCATTAGTCAGGGGCTCATTAACCTTTACTATTATGGTGGTAACTATATGATGATTCCTAATGATGCTCCCTGTAATGACAGCAGCTGGTGGAAACAACTTACGATTAACTGGACGTGAGTTCCCAGAGTTATTCAGATTGAGATTCAGTCATGGTGGTTTCCTCTCACTGTGTTGTATGTTGATATTCAGCCAAATTCCAGGGGGTCCCAGGGCTCGCCTACTTACTGTGCATCTCCCTCATCTCTAGCATCAGGTCTTGCAATCTATACCTCTGTGGTCCTTCCTAAACTCATGTCGTGAGTCCTCTTCTCTAAATTGCAGCTTAGCAACTGCCTTTAGGCTGTACCCTGATTTTTACTGAATCCACTGTTGTTTTTTATTTTTATTTATTTTTATTTTTTTTACCTTCTCTAACGAAGCAATCAATTGATTCATTGATTTGGTCAATTTTTTTTTAATGATTTTAAGTGGGAGGGCTAATCTATTTCATTATTCATTCATGGCTGGAAGTCTTCACTTTGAAAGGAATTATCTTTAAAACCCACACATTAAGCATGCAACCTGATTTTTCCTTCTCATCAGCAGTTCAAAGTACCAGAGCTCCTAGTAATTCTTCAAGAGATTAATTTTTTAATTTTTTTCTCTATGTCCCAAGAATAAGAACACTTACTTAAGCACCCAAGAAAGGGCTTCCATTTACTCTAGTGAATGTGCCCGTTTCTAAATGTTTATCTAAAGGTTTGATTGTGTTTTAAATTACAACATTAAAAACATTTTTATTGAAGCATTTTCTTTTAACTTTCCCATCTGTCTTAGTTAGGGGTTCTATTGCTGTGATAAAACACCACAACCAAAAGCAGTTTGGGGAAGAAAGTGTTTATTTTATTTTATAACCCTCAAGTTATACTCTTACTGGAGGAAGTGGGGACAGTAACTCAAGATAGGAACCTGGAGGCAAGACCTGAACCAGAGGCAATAGAGGAGTGCTGCTTACTGGCTTGCTCACTGTGGATTCCTGAGCCTGCATTCTTTACCAACTCAGGACCACATTTCCAAGGGCAGTACTGCCCCTGACCCATGGGGTGGTCCCACCCATATCAATCATTAATAAAAAAAAAATACCCCACAGTCTTGCCCACAGTCCAATCTGGTGTGGGCATTTTCTCAGTTGAGGTTCTCTCTTCCCAGGTGACTCAAGCTTGTGTCAAGTTGACAAACAACAACAAAACTGTCCAGCACCCAGCTATATTTCCACAGTATGCTCTAAATTTTATTAAGCCATACAAAAACATACAATACCTCCTGCTGAAATACACTCCCCCCCCCCACAAATACATACACACTTGGACACAAAGAATTGGATCAGTGTAGTTCATTTCTTCCAAGATCCTAAAACTAAGTCTATACCTAGATCACTTTTGCTCCCTAGCTTGTTGAAAGTCTTAAAATTAAGAAGTCATATGCCATTCAACACATTGTTGGTAGTTTGGATTCATATTTTTTTTTACCTTGTTGCCCTACTACCTCTTTATGTTATCACAGTTTTATAAAGTCGATCTCATAGATGACAGAAAATAGGAGGATGGTCTCCAGAGGCTGGAGGTGTGAGTGTGAGAGGAGCACAGCAAAAGGAACTGTGGATCAAACAATGCAACGTCCAGTTAGACCGCTGGAATGCATTTTCATGTGACTCTAATAGCAAGTGTATTTCAAAGCCAATATCGGAACACAATTTGTTTTTTTCTGGTTTGACAATATTAGATAAAAAGTTAGTATTCAGAAAATTGATAAATTATAAGTTAATTGTTGATATTTTTCATTTTCTTCAATACTTCAGTGAGCAGGAGGCATATTTAAAATCATACTTCCATTCTTTACTGATGCAGACGTCTTTCTCACCTTCGATGACCCCTAACCCACAGAGTACTTCATGCAGACAATCTCCCATCCCACTCCTTACTTTATTCAAGCCCTTGCTTAAATGTCACTGCCTCACAGAGGCCTTGTTAGCAGCCTTTCTTCATCAGAACATCCTCTTTCTACTTTGCTCTTTTACTTTTTAAAAAAGCCTTATTCTTTTCTTGTATGTGTATTGGTGTTTTGCCTGTGTGTATGTCATGCTTATTACCCTGAAGGCCAAAAGAAGTCACTAGATCCCCTAGGACTAGGATTGAGCTGCAGTGTGGGTGCTGACAACAAAACCTGGATCCACTAGAAGAGCAACCAGTGTTCTTCACCTCTGAGCCCCTCTACTTTATTCTTTTCATCTGCTTTGTTTTCTTCATGGACTTCATTGTTCTGTGTTCATATTTTCATTTTGCCTCCTCCCTGTACCTCAGAGTGAGCTCTATTCTAGTTGACTTGGACTTGAGCCTGTAAATTTATTACAGTGTGCGTAAGTGCTGGTGCAGAGGTGATAATGACCTAAGTTTAACACATATTTGCTGATGAACTAGTAAATAAATAAAATAGTATGTGAACAATATGAATGTTAATAAAGTTCAGCTTAAATTGCTAGTGTCTGGCTAAAATTTCCCTCTACTATCCAGTTGTGTTAGGGGTTGTCAAGTTTTAACTCTACCATTATCTGTGATCAGAGTAACCTCTGTGTAGAATTTAATTACCTGTCCTCCCTCAAAGCATTATTGCTGAGTCTGGATGCCTAGACTCATTGATTTACTCAAATGTTAAGGTTTTTTTCTCCAGGATTTTAATACTTAATTTAATGGGCACCAGTTGGCTTATATACAAATATCATTTATCATTTAGGGTTTGTTTTAAAGAAACTGTATCTGCCTTGAAGTAGCACTCTGACTTAAATGTGGGATTTTTATTCTAATATTTTCAGAAAAATACTCATTTTCAAGTGTTATGAAGACATGGCTAGTCCCAAACACACTCGATTTTGTGAGTAAGAAGCTGCCACTCGTGGGATGAATTCATGGGAAGCACTAAGACTGATTTTACCATAAGACCATAAGATGAACTGGGTTAGTGAACATGGTATTGTTGTACTAGGTGTCTTTGTTGTTTTGGGAATTACCATCAAAGCCTTTTAATCACATACTTTGGACCTAGATGGAAATCTCTGGAGGTATTGTAAAATCCTACTGGGCAGCTGCTGTTAGAATGGCTTCAAAGTATGTCTCTTTTCATGTGTTTAGAATTGACACCCAAATTTATTTCATAAAACAAAACATGTCTTTTGTTACTAGAATAAAGCTGATACAGAAGGAACCTGCAGGTTCACTCGGAGACACTTCTTCAGTTTATAGGTGAGAAAACCTCTGAGATTCCTGGAGTCCAAGTGTATTTTCATGATTATGAAGTTAATTACTGCTAACCCTGGAACTCAGAAACCTTCTATCAAATTTACTGGGGATCATGCCTAAAATAAAATTTCAATAGTAACATTTACCTCTTCATGGTCCATGGGCCAGAGAATACCGCACAGTTTCCTTTTTCAGGAAATTGGTTATATAAAAGGAAGTATCCCTTAGTTCTTTATGAAAATGACATGTTCTACAGCTGACAAGCCTGTTGGTGATCAAGTAAAACCACTAACCCCCTAGAAGTACTTAGCTTAGTTGTAGGACTAAAGAGTATTCTTGTTTGTAAACTTGACTTTGTTAAAATTCGTCATCTGCCATGAAAGAGCCACCAAGGATCCTCCCCGAAGGATTAATATCAACATTGTTGAGCATAAGAAATGCGCAAGAGACAGTCTGCCACATAGAGGCATCACCTGGCTTCGTCTCTATGTGTCTTCCATTTGAGAGCTCAAGGACCTGAGATGCAGCTATGAAATGGGTGTTTCCAATGTTTTCACTCTCTTCCTTGCATGAGATAAAGTAGGAAGACTATGAGTTCAAAGTCAACCTAAGCTATATAGCAAAATCCTGCTCACCAAACTGCAACAGAGACACAAAGGCTGGCATGGATAGATCCTCTCAGAGTGAAATGAATGTTTTCCCGATTACTGGCAGTGATACAGTAGACAATGAATCAACTTGGTAAAGTTGGAGATGAGTCCTGGTTGTTCAGTGAAAACCAATGCAATCTGTATCTTACACTCAGTTCATATTGTGTAGTCCACAAGAAAACAAGCCAATCAATATAAATAATGTAGTATAATAAAGATTGTCTGGCCCAATCTCTTTCTTTTTGCCTTAAGTTAGACCTTTGGCCATGTACAGAGTCCCTATTCCTATACTATTGACATCAGTTCATTATGCTATACTATCAGTGTCTTGACTGCAGTTTCGATGGTGGACACTGAATAAAATTTGAATTACTTTAAATAAACAAGACATTTCAATATCCCTTGCTAATTGCTGTCCTAATCATTAAAAGATGAGGTAATTAATGCATCATTGTTAGAACACAGTGTCTGAGAAATTGTTTTAGTCTGCCCTGGTAGAGATACATCTGATATATCTGAAATAGATCACAGATGTCTTGGGAGCATTTTAGAATAATTTTCTTTTCTGAAACTTATTCAATTACATATGAGAATATAAAACATTGTTGAGATAATAGTTCTGTAGGTGAATTTAAAGGCTGCATTAATATTGTAAGGTTTTTTTCTTTTGTTTTGGTTCTCAAAGACAAAGCTAAGTTTAAGACTTTCTAAGATTTGTCTGGTTGCAAAAGGATCAAGTAATTTCATGTCAATATTTTCAGTTGAGTATTAGGCTTAATGTAAACTCCCAGCAGTACAGCAGGGCCTAGTATCATAAAATCTAATTGTTCTTGCAAAAGAACAATTTTTGTAAATTTTTGTAAATCTTTAAAAATGTATAGCAAGGGGAAAAGATCCTGACTTTTCAATCATTACCTGAGCCTTCGTTTTCTTAAAGGGTATAAACTGATAAGAGCTTGAAGGAATAAACACTTGTTCTTCTGCATATGGAAGAGTAAAAATGGGGTATTTCTAGTAACTGGAAGATTTTTACTACCTCATTATCTACAATCAAGGCAGCTCTAACTAACTTGGGAAGGCGCTATTATATATACCTCATTACAGATGTCCACTCTTGGAGAAAACAGAAACAGGTAGATGAGGGACAGACTCCACAGATGTGTTTGTTTGCTACTAAACAAGCCATCAATGTGACTTTGTGATCACATCCAGAACATATATGGTATGGTCCTTGTGGTAAAGGAGTGAAAAGGCTCGGTGGTTAAAGTAGAGATGCTGAAATCAAACCACTTGTATTCTCATTTTGCTTACACAATAGTATCTGGATAAACTTGAGAACATTATTTGACTTCTCTGAGACGTTTAAGATAGCAATCATGTCTACTTCATGAGGTTGTCAGGAAAACAATTGAGTGAGATGTACAGAGAATGAAAGAACTTTATATGTGGAAAATAGTCAGTTCAATGATCGCCTGTTTCTATTAAAGCAACTAGGAGGTGAGGAGTTACTGCTGTCCTCACACTACTTCAGCCATGCTTCTCACCTCTCTGATGAGAACTGAGGTAGACTTTAGAGCAGTGTTTCTCCACCTGTGAGTCATGACCTCCTTGGGGATTGCATTCCAGATATCCTGCATATCTGATATCTATACTATGATTCATAATGGTAGCAGAATTACAGTTATGAAATAGCAACACAAATAATTTTATGGTTGGGGGTCAGCACAGCATGAGGAACTGTATTAAAATGTCACAGCATTACCACTGTAGTAGAGCCTTCTGATACATGGATTTGATAGGTCACAAGCTGACTATGACAGCCAATTTGAACAGAGCTGAAAGTTACTTTGAAGCAAATAAAAACCATGAATGTCATCATGAGGACTAAATCATCTGCTAAAACACCTTCAGATCATTTGCTTAAGATAACGTGATGAAATGGTACTGTCTACACAGATGCAAGACAGACATAATTCTTGCCATCATGGAAAGGCATGATGCCCAAAGTTAATAAAAAGCCTTTTTATGGAGCTAGTGAAATGGTTCTACAGTTCAAGGGGCCTGAGGCTAAACCTAACAATTTGAGTTCAAATCCCAGAACGCATGTGATGGAAAGAGAGAGCTGATTCCTACAGGTTGTCCTCTTGAGTTGTACTCATGCTTTGTGGTACACAAGCATCACACACACACACACACACACACACACACACACAATTTAATAAATGATATAAATTTTGAAGTAGTTTTTAAAATAATTATCCTGTATATTTTAAAATAATTGACATCTATTTCTCTTCAGTTGTGGTAAAATATGTAAACATCACATGCATTTTTTATCATTTTAAGCATTTTTAAGTATATCATTGACTGACACAAGTACCTTTAAATTATGGTATAACTGTCATCACCATCCATTTACAGAATATTTTATCATCCCGAGCCTAATTCCTTATGCTTCACTGTGCTTTTTCTCTACCATACTCCAAATGACAACCACCATGCTTCAACATGCTCTGTTTCTATGCAATTTGACTCCTCTAAATATTTCATAGACATGCAGTTAATTCAAAATTTTTCTTTGGCATTTTATTTATTTTACTTGGTACCATGTTCTCAAAATTCAGCTATATAGTAACATGAATTACAATGCCATTCCTTTTTAAGGCCAAATAATAGTTCTTATTTGCTCACCCATTCAGCTATTCATAGAGATTGCCTTGATCTACTTTCTGACTTTGGTGAATAATGCTTCTATAAACATGAGTACCTATAGCTATAGATTGGTATTTATATTACATCATTTCCGTTACAATAAAATGTCTCTCATATAGTTCAAGTTAGTTTGTGAGTTTTGCATCATAGTACTCAGCTTTGCTTCATAGTACTTAAACACCTGCAGTTATCATCTTTCAAAGAGGAAAAGTCTAGTGCAGGGTTAGGCAGTTTTAGCTCATGAGCAAGTCTGTTTGTTTTAGGGCTTGTATTAAAGAAGAACATTATGGTGGGCATGTGGATCAGAGGAAGATGCTCAGTTCATGGCAGCCATGAGACCAAAGGAAAGAGAAGAGCCAGGGTCCCAAGCTCTTTCAAAGACACACTTGCCCAGGGCTGGAAAGGTGGCTCAGAGGTTAAGAGTGCCTCCTTCAGAATCATGAAGACTGGAATTTGGATCCCAGGCAGAAGTGATAATAGCTTAGAAACTATCCCAAGCTCTCAATCAATTGTTCTTGGTTCACTTCATTTTATTCTTTACATTTCGAGCTTTTATTCACAATTATGAAATTGAAGAAATTATTCAGCGGACAATTGCTTCCTCAGGCTGTAGGGACAACAGAAGTGGGTCATTGTTTTTCACCAATATGATAGGGAGCACTGGAAAATGTCTACTGCATTAGTTAAATAACCATACAAACACGGTTGTAAGAACATGCCTTAGGTTAGCAGTTGAAGTGGATAATCAGATTTACTGTCTGTCTATTGATCTTCCATGAAGGTTCCCATTTCATATACATAGTCAAGATAACAGTCACAGGCAAGGAGGACACACCTGTGTGTGAGTCCACGAGATTCACCAGGAAGGCTGTGTGCTGTTTATAAGGCGTTTTCCCTTTGTCTACCCAATCTCCTGTGTTTCCATCCTGTGCCTTTAGCACCAACATACAGCCTTATTATATTTGATCATTTTTAACTGTTTTGGAGTATGCTTCATGTTTTTAAGTAACAACCCCCATGACAGCTCTGTGGAGGAAGTAGCATTCTTCTCACTTTAGCAAAGAAAACGAACGCAGAGATGTGGTGAGTTGCCCTAAGATACCACCAGGAATAAATAACAGAACAGAACTTCAAGCCAGGTCTCCCACCTTGGAATCTAGTGGGATTGCAGTTTGCCTGTACATGCTGCTGGCAGCTTCTGAAATGGTCAAGGCTCTTTACTGTTCTTTTCTCACTCAATGTGGAGTTTTTGAGACACAATTTGCATTTAGAATTCTCTGGCTCTGAAAGGTGCTTTTCCCCAAGGGTTTGAATCCAATGTGTGAATAGCATCCAAAAAGGTTAATCTGTTTACCCAACCAGAACAGTTTGCTCTGTAGAACAAACTAGGAGTTGCCTTGCTAGCCTGCCCCAGATGTCCTATGCTTTGAGCGGCTTTATTTGCATTTGATATTTCAAAGCTGGTGATCAATTTACAATTATAATTGCCAACAAGATTTTACTTTAACTAGCACTTTGTGAAGGAAAACAACAATTTACATTATCCCGCAGAGCTGGAAAATATCTAATGATTTATAAAACAAAAATGGGCTTCATCAGGACAAGCGAGTACAAAATTGCTGTGGCTGCCCTAAGTTTTAATCATTTCCTAATCCGAGACCCTTCACACGTACATTTAATGTGCATTGTGGTAGTCTCTAATATGTTAATTCTTGGCATTAGATTATCCAGTTGCTCAGAGAGAATGAACAGCACAAACATCAGTTAAAAATGAGGCAGCTAATTATGAAATGTCTCTTGGATGTCTATCTTAGTGGCACTTGTAACTGGATTAACAGGGATCCCCATTCCATAAGACAGCTCTTTTTATTTTTCTCTTTTAAAACACATAAACATGGGTTCATTTCCACGTGCTATTATTAGTGCTCTAATCAACAGGTTTTAGAGGTTCTTAAAAGATCTTAGTTTAAAACATAAAGAGAGCAAGACAAGAGAGGTCATAAATTATGCATTGATTATATTGAATACCCACAGATAATAATTAACATTTGTTAAGCACTTGCTTGAAGCTAGATTCTATGCCAAGCATATTATGTATATAATTCTGTCTAATATTTGCAATGACATTGCAAAGTAAGAACTCTCATTATTATGAACTGCTGTGATCTGAACATTCATAATCCTCCAATATCACACAACCTAATCACTAAGGCCTTAGCACTGGGAGGTGGGATCTTTAGGGAGCGATTACGTCAAGAGGCCAGGACTACATACATTTGATTGGTGCCCTTATAAAGGAGACTCCAGAGAGTTGCCCTGTCCCTTCTACCACATGAAAACATGGAAGAAGGCACCATTTCCAGTTAGAAAGCAGGTCCTTGACTATCAAACCTCTATGATTGGGATAAATAAATTCCTGTTGTCTGTGAGCTACTCTATGTGTGGTGGTGTTTTGTCATAGCTGCCTGCCCAGACTCAGCTCTGCTCTCTTCCTCAAAGATGAAGAAACTGACCTTTAGCTACACTAAGGTGCCTAAGGTTCTACAGCAAGAGGTAGACAAACCTTCAAATAATAGAGTTGATTTCTCAGAGAAAATGAAATCCAAGGACAGGCAGAAAGTAGTGATACCTGAGTTGTGAGTTGTATATTATTAGTCTAATAAGAATAAAATAATTGATGTATAAAGCTTATGTAAGCTTAAAATGAAAAAAAAAAAAAACAACATAGATTGAAAACTCCCTGAAAACAAAGATCATGTCTTACCCCATTTTGGAACTCCTTGTAGAGAGAGCACCACATAGAGAATACTGTATTGAATTTTATCTGGCCTCAGCATCTTCCCAAATTAGACAATGTTAGTCCAATTTACTCTTGAGAAGTTTCTGTATCAAAAAAAATTCTTTAATCTCTTACATAACCACCTTTCTCTCTATAATTTCCTTCCATTGAGTTTGTCTGATCATGGAGAATGAATGTAATAAGTATTAATAGTAAGGTATTAATGTTCAACCTACAAAAATTTTACTGTAGGGAAGTGTTCTCTAGTGTTGCTTAATTTTGGATCAACTAGAAAGTGCTTAAAAAATACCACTGCTCAGTTTCTACAACAGATCAAATTGACCCAAATGTCTGAAGTTATTCTAAATGTAAAAGTTTTAACAGCTATCTAGGAAATGCAAGTGTTCAATATTGAAGACCCCTATTGTCAAGAAATAACATTAAATATAGAGTGTTAGGCTGTGCAAGGAGTTACCTTGCCATAGAGCTTACACCTAAGTGTAAGTACACAGTAACATTATTTGTGTTAATTTCTCCAATACTGAGATCCAGAATCTTATTTTTTCTTAACTCTCCATACACGCTGCTAAGTAGACCACAGGATATCAGTAACATGCTCAAATTAATTATCAAGTCTGATATCAGATATATTTGAATGTCAAGTCTGCAGGGACTCCCCATCAGGCATAGCCACTGTCTGAAATTCCCTTCTGCCTTTTTGACCAGACAGACAGAAAAATGTTTTGGAATTTTAATGGGAAGAGTATGCAGTATTGGCATATTTTTCTTAACCCAGATAAAATAACCTCACCTAAGAAACTGGTCATAATACTCACCTGAACAAATCCTGATGTTCTGCTGATTCAAGATTCCCTGGATATTTTGTAACTAGGTGTGGTGACACATGCCTTTAATCCCAACACTCAGAAGGCAGAGACAGGTGGATCTCTATGAATTTGAGGCCAGTCTGGTTTACAAAGTGAGTTCCAGGAGTGCCAGGGCTGTTACACAGAGAAACCCTGGGTTTTTGTTGTTGTTGTTGTTGTTGTTGTTGTTTTTTAAGTGACTTGACTCTTGTTTTTCTATGATTCTAAACATAACTTTCCAACTTCAATCTTTTTTTTTTTTTTACAGTTTTTAGCAGTAGCACCATTTTATTTCCTAGCTTCTACTCATCTAACATAAGATCTGATCTGGCTTCACTCATGAACACTACTTCTGTGGTCACACACAATTGAATTTGGGGGTTAGATAGACATTATGGTCATAATCATTTCTCTACTATGTTCTCTGGAAGCACAAAATTTAGCTTAAGTTTTATATCTTATATGTGTCCCCATTATACAAATCTACATATGTCCTGAAATTGTCCTATAATGACTTCAGAGATGCCTCCATACTGTGCATTATGCAAATTAGATTGTCTATGTAAAGTCTCTCAGTTCACTCACTATATGGAAACCAAATTTAAGTACCATGAGGTCTATTAAGACAGACCAAGGAGTGATCCTGACTTAGGGTGGTCACACTCCACACAGAAGAAAAAAGATACTGAGTCATGCAGGTGGTGGATTCAATATGAAAGTCATCAGTATGAAGACAGATGTAGACAAAGTAAGAGAACCCATAAGTAGAGTGGACTTCTGACTGGGTCCATTGGAGAGAGTTTGCAGTGGTGAGGGGGTATTTTACCTCAGACTTGGAAATGAAATGATAGGACTTAATTAAATATGAAGAAAATGATCCCTTGATGGAGAAATGTGGGGTAACTTTAAGAGATAGCAAATCATTCTGACTGGCTGAACTGAGGGTGGGTGTAGGGGTGAGCTGGAGAGGGTGGCTAAGAGTTAGACAAGAAGGCTGTGCTGAGCTTCCCTTTCTAGAAAAGAAAACTGGATTCTCCCATCTGCATTTAAGAGTTTCAAGGTTGAAAAGCTCTCACTTTAGTTGTCATCATTCTCCTCTCTGTAGCTTAGGGGAATTTGGTTGAACACAGCTCTCAGAGGCAGGTCTAACTCTTCCATACAGCATTCTTTATCCTGCTGTAATGTTCCCCAGCTGGGGTTAGCATTCTTTACCTTGTTAAAAGTGTCTTGGGAACTTATTAGTTGAGTGCTCTGACTGCTTCCTGAGAGAACTGCTGTTTTCATGCTTGAGTCAAGCGATTTTCTCATTGTCCTGTCTCCCCTTTACCTTCCAACTTGCCCTCCAATCTCCTGCGCATCTTGCCGTCTCCCTCCCTCTGTGACTGTCTTCTCCTTCCTTCTTCCTTCCTTCCTCGCTACCTTTAAAGACAACCTGACAGTTAAGAACAATGCCTATGGAGTTCCATGGCCTCGGTAAAATCTCAGCTCTCCCTGTGGCTGAAGAAACTTCAGAGCTTTTAGCTTCACTTTCCTCATCTTCATATTGGAATAATAACAATAATAATAATAATAATAATAATAATAATAATAATAATAATAACAATAGCAATCGTAATTCCCCTTCACAGGTTAGGAGACTATCCATGCATTAATGCATGCAGAACACTTAGAACTGGGCTTGGCATGTGTTGCTTTCTTAGTGCTTCTAGCTATTTCTGTTGTCAGAGCTGCTACTTTCGTACCTCACATTCAAGCTCATGGGAGGTGGCGTCTTTTAAAACTATGGAGAGTAGAAACTTAGGCCTGTTTTGATAAACTTTAGACATACAAGGTGTGCTTTCATATTGTAAACATATTTTTTGTCCTAGAATAACATCAAATATGCAGCCCTGATACATATAGTTAACAGACTGTGTTATCATGCTGACAGGTGGGTCAGCTTTACACTGAGATCACCTTTACAGTGGATGCTGTCCTGCAACTTTGTCTTTGCTCACTGATATGGAGGAACTTGGATGTGAAGAAATATTTTATGTAGATGAGGCCAGGAATTCTCAGGGTTCTTTTTTGGGATGTTTTCAGATCTTTTTGTTTGTACCATTCATCTATTTCTCGTTCTTCTTTTCCTTTATTGGTAATATCCAGCCTATTACACCTTGGCATTTGAAAAGGTCAGTGGTTTCCTGACACTAGTGAGCAGGCTTTACTTGAAATTGGCAAAACTGAAATTCTGATACCTTTCTGTGAGCTGAACAGAAGGATAGAGCAACTTAGATCTGCTTGTGTAAGTGGAGAATCAACAGGTTTGACAACTGAAGTCCTCAGAGATTTGAACGGAATTGTGCAAATGTCACATTTCTGACACTGTGATGAAGGGCATCTCTTCCCAGCACTCTGTGGGTGCAGCTTGCTCCCTAAGCAAGAATTTTTATCGCACAGATGTTTGAACTAGTTTTTCACTTGATTTTTAAGATAGGTCATGGGACATAGGTGAAATGGCCCTTTCCCTCCCTCTAAATTTTATTCCCTTCTCCTTTCTTGACTCTCTCTTTCTCTTAATCTTTACTTTTTCTTTTGAAAACATTTTTAAAGGAGGTTCTTTTTAAAATGTGACTTTAATGTGACCCTACTTCTGCTAATGTGGTAAAAAAATTATTGACATTAATTCCTCATCACAGATACCTTTCCCTTCTCCATCCAAAACCCACAGTCTGTCAAATAACAATTATGTTGTGCTTATTTGGCATCTATTAAACTGTGAGTGTCTTTGAACCAAGAACAAAATGCCTTTCAGGACATATAGAAGGACTTACAATACAAGTAGCCACGAGAAATCCCCGTAGATTCTTCTAGCTCTGTGAGTTGACTTGTACAGTAAGGGGAAAGACTCCAGCTCTCCCTGGGTCCCTCTGCAGGCTGTATATAGCAATAATGATAACAGCAACACAAAACTTTTGTGAAGCCCATAAAAGGGCATCAGATGCCCCATGTACAAAGTCATGATTGTGAAAGCTCCTCTGAAATGTAAAAGGCAAAGCAAATGCAAGAAATAATTTTCATTTGCAAATTAAAAGAAAACTGTCCTGCACCAAAGGAAGTCTGTGTGATGCCTTTAAGCTTAGAGTTTTACTTCTCCAATTATGGATTTGTCTCATGAGAGGTGATGTGCTCCACAACTTCAACTTGCATGAAGCTGGACCAGCATAATCCATAAATGTTGTTCCAGGCACCAAAAAAAAAATGTGCTTTCTTATGTCACAGCTTGAAATAGAAAATGATCATTCTGAAGAACTAACAGATTGACAGTAATGTGAAACAGGATCTAAATTTGTTCTGATGCAATTTGGATAAAATATAAATGTTCTGGTGTTTGAAAGAATATGTGTACTTGCTTATGAATTTTATTTCATTGGACACCTTGAGAGGAGTGTACAGCCTCATCACTCTGTGACATCCAAATAGATATGAGTGTGATGGGGCATGCTGTTGGAAGAGTTATTACAGATCATCTAATCAGCTAATTATATGGACAACCCAAAATTCAGAAAGCCTAAATGATTCTGGTATAATCAGATGACTTTTTAAACCCTGAACACTCTTTTAATATATTCTCCTCATATTTTGTCTGTAACACTTTGAATTCTCATGAGACCTAACTCTTTGAGGGCAGATACTTTCACTCATCAATGTCTTTATCCATCCCAAAAGTCAAATTTTAGTAAATATTAATTTTTACTAAGCCTCATGCTTTAGTCTACTTTCTATTACTATAAAAAATGCCTGGTGATGAATAATTGATAAGAAATATGTTTATTTGACTCACTGCTTGTAGCCTTTTCTTGGTATTGGGGAAAGCATTGCCATATCATATCATGGCATAGGATATCACATGACTAAAGAGAGCAAGTGTTTAGCTTGTGTCTCACTTCCTCTTTTTACACAGCAACTGATGGGATCCAGGCATAGTGGCTTATGTCTGTAATCTTAGCACTAAGGGAGCTGAGACAGGAGGATTGTCTTGAGTTTGAGGTTAGCTTGGGCTACATAGTGAGTTCCAGGTCAGCCCACAGAGCAAAATGCTGTCTTTAAACAAATAAGCCATTAATGACATCATAGGGCCTCACTATCATGACCTCATGTAATTTCAATTATCTCCCAAAAAGTCTTATCATAAAAATATATGAATTTGAGGATTGACTGTCCAACAAATGAATTTTGAGAGGACACAGAGCAGCCTTGCAGAATCCTGTGTACACTCTGCTGTGTTGACAGATAATGGAGGACACAGACCAGCCTTGCAGCATCCTGTGTGTCTTGTGTTGTGTTGATAAACAATGGAGATACGAGGATGAACAAAATAAGGCACCTGATGTCAAGCTTATTGCACCAGCAATGAAAATACAGTATAATAAGTATAGTAAACACCAGGAACACCCAGGGAGACACAGCAGAAGAGTGAGTTGATTAGACAGACAACCTCAGAAAAGTGTTTTGAGAACGTTTTAGTTGAAATATGAAAATGGTCAGTTCATTCCCTAGAAAAAAGCCCAGGAGCTAAAAAAAATTTCTAATATTATTAATAACAAATACAGATAAATTTTAGGATCATAAACATCTAATGTAATATTTACCCCACTTACTCCCAAACTCACTTAGCTGTAATTTTATTGGCCCACAATGCTATTAATTTATTCCACCCTGCCTTTTTAAAATAAAAGCTTTAATCTCTTAAAGCCTTGTATATATTTCAGAAAAATAAAGCAGTAAAAAATTAAATTAAAAAAATATTTAAAAGTTCCTCCTCTCGGCAGAATTCCAGTTGATAAATGACATGAGAGAAACTGAACTCTGCCACTTGAAAACAATAGCAGTAACAGCTACAGGCAAGACCCATTGATGAACGATGCAGTTGGTGAATGACGGCTTGAGAAATTCCAGGTATTCCCATAGCCTCAAAGGGTCTGCCCCCAAATATTCCCAAATTACAAAAGCGAAAATGCTAACCTGATAGTGGAGAAATGCAGCAGGTTCCATTGAAGGTAACCAAACTCAAGGTCAACCCCAATAGGATGTTCTAGGAACTCTGATCCTGTAAAGTGTATTCTTAATGTATTCTGAGGACATTTCAACCACAGCTGTGGGGTTGTCTAAAGTGTCAAAGCCATAAAACAAAAAGAAAGGGAAGGGAACCATCATGATCTAAAGATTAAGAAGGAACTCTAAGTCCTAAATTCACTCTGAGACACTGAATGGACAACACGAACTGGAAAAGTTGGCTTACAAACTGCACACAGTTTGGTGTACTGGACCCTGCTGATTTCTTGGTTTTGATTATTGTACCATGAATATACAAGAGATTAACAAATGGTAACTGAGTGACAGGGTAAGAGTACATACTAAATAGCTATTATTTTATAGATTTCCTAAATTTAAAATTATTTCAAAATGTAATAATTTATAAAAAAAAGTTATATGTCTGTGTTAGGACCATTTTTTCATGAGTTTATCTTTGAAGACAAGGTATAGTGTGTAATCTAAAATCATTGCACAAAATAAAATGTGAAATAAAGAGAAAAATGGATATACTTCTGTAGTGTCTTTATTCTAGAATATTAACAAAGTGTAGAAATTAAATAAAATGTGGAATTTTTGCATATGATTATGTTTATCAACTTAGTCATTTTAGGTCCAAGATTAAGCCTTAACTGATTTCAGAATTAGTCTTAAATGGTTTAGTGTTACACTTAAATTTAAATATTTAAATAAAAATGTAACACAGAAGAAGAGCATTCTCTAATAAATCTAGAAGTTTGATTTGGGATATAAGAGGAAGAAGGGTGGGACTATAAAGCCCTCCCCATGAAGAAAACAAAATGTTGATTTTTAGGCACTGTTCTTTATCTCCAGGGGACTTTATTGACTTGAGGTTAGTGGCATCACAGAATTGGGATTTCATTCTGAAACTTACTAATAACTAGTATTTTCATTACTCACCTGATACCTCTCTTGGCTTTGCCTTTATGACATGATTATCACAGTCAGAAACAGATTTTAGCTGAGGGATTTCTAAGCTTTTCAAGTGTAAAAATGTTCAGGTATTGCTATGTCTGTGCTCTGGGGTGCTAGCCAGACAGCCAAGCTTTGAAGTCCTACAATAGTTTGTTTGTTTGACCTCAACTGAACTTAGCAGGCTTTGTTGCAAACTTATTTCTAATGATATCATGTGTTTGAAATTCTCACTAGTTTAAAATAGGTAGATTCTAGGCCTAATTACTAAATTCCCTTCACTTAAAATTTTGTGCAATCAAGGTGAAAGGTTTGTTTCCAAGGAAACAAATGCACAAGATTTTTATCACATAAAATGTTTTCTGCAAGAAAATCCCATAACCAGTCTCCAGGGAGACACTATGTTACAGGATAGCTCTCATTGGAGATTTTATTCAGAATAATATTTTATTTTCATTATTCCCAGATCATGATGACTATATTTGTATAATGACTTTGCATTAAAAAATATTAACATCACTGCCATGGTCATCACCTGCTTAGAGTCCTAAGATGTACAATGTGAGACAATGTGGTTTTCCTCTGACCATTAGTTTATTTTTATATTGGAATGTCAATAGCATTTATTTGGGATGTTCACTTGAGAGAAGACAACCTGTTATAAGAACAATATTTTTCACCCTTTTTATTGGTATTTATTTCAAGTTGGAGGTGATTGCTTCCTGATAAAAAGACAATTTTAAAGATGCTCAAGTAGCTGAGCTTTGCATACTCTTCTGGTTGAATTAAAACTAAGGAAATTGCACCAAATGTATTCTGGTCACAAAAATCTGAGGCTTTGTTCTGGTCTGTCTTAATATATTCTTGACCTTGCTCATGGGGATGCTTGAATTCTGAGACACCGTGTTACTCGTCTCACAGCCTTGACCTAGATTCTGAGTGGTACACAAATGTTCGACACAGTGATGAAAGAGTTAAGTAATTATACATTGAGAAGACACATTTTTAAAAGTAGGATGCAAAGTAACTATGAAATGATAGAGCACAGAAAATGGCATAACAGTCAAAATTAAAAATCACAGCTCTGTGTGGTGGTATTGTGTTCCCCAAAATATTGTGTACCCTAATAAACTTATCTGGGGTCAGAGAACAGAAAAGCCACTAGATACTTAGGATAGGCAGTGGTAGCACACGCCTTTAATCCTAGCATTCCAGAGGCAGAAATCCATCTGTTCAAGGATACAGCCAAGCATAGTGACTCACGCCTTTAATCCCAGAAAGCGAGCCTTTAATCCCAGGGAGTGATGGCAAAAACAGAAAGATATATAAGGCGTGGAGACCAGAAACTAGAAGCATTTGGCTGGTTAAGCTTTTAGGTTTTGAGCAGCACAGTTTAGATGATAGCCATTCGGATATGAGGACACAGAGGCTTCCAGTCTGAGGAAACAAGATCAGCTGAGAAGTTGGCCAGGTGAGGTTATCTGTGGCTTGTTCTGTCTCTCTGATCTTCCAGTATTCACCCCAATAACTGGCCTCAGGTTTGATTCTATTAATAAGAACTTTTAAGATTACTACTACAGCTCTGCCCCTTACTGACTCGGTAACATCAAAACACTAAAAATCTCTTTGTAAAATGAGGTATATCTACCCTATGAGGTGGTTAATAAACACCGGGTGTTGAAAGTATACTTACTAGTGGCCGGTCAGATGGCTTAGTGGGTAAGAGTGCTTGCCAACAAGCATGTTGATCTGAGTTCAACCACAGAGTCCACAAGGTGGAAGGAGAGAACTGACTCCCACAAGCTGTCCTCTGATCTTCACACACTTGCAACAGCCCACATGCGGGAGTACACCACACACACACACACACACACACACACACACACACACACACAAACACACACAAAGAAATAAATAGAAAAACTGAAAGTATGCTCATTGGAAGGATTTTATTTTTTGTGGCTATTTGATGCAATCTTGCTGGATAGCCCTTCTTGAACTCACTATGTAGCCTAGCCTGGCTTCAAGGCTTCTGTCTCAACCTCCGGGCTGTAGAGATTATCTAGCCCTGGGGGGATTTCTTTAAGTTATAGAAATCATTCCAGTAAGACTCTTACTATGTAAAAACAGTAATCATGAAATTTGATTTTCTCTCAATTCAAGAGATATATTACATTTCCTTTGTTTTCACTGCAGATTGCATGTATGGGGCCAGCTAATAGGAAATGATTTTAAAATATTATCTTGTTAGAGTAGCCCTATTGCCTGAAAATCAAAAGTGACTTCTTTTATAAATGCGCTTTTCTCAGCCTAACTCCACCTCTAAATGTCCTTGAATTTTTGTCTTCAGAGGTGAATCACATAGCTATGTAGCTGTCCAACTCAACCTACTTGGCCCATATTTTTGGGTAATTTTTTAAAATTAAAATACAATCATATCATTTCACCCATCCCTCACTCAAACTGTTTCCCCTCCCATGATCCCCAACCTGCTCTCTTTCAAATTCATGGCCTCTTTTTCATTAATTGTTACATATATATATATATATATATATATATATATATATATATACACACACCCACACACCCACACACACGTGTGTGGGTGTGGGTGTGGGTGTGTGTGCACTCTATTGTCTAGGACCAGGCTCCCTCCTTGGAGTAGCTGGCATCCAATCACTAGCTGATATGGCTTATATTTAGTCTCAATTTAGGACATCACTGAAAGGCCATGCTATCCTCAGTGTTCTAGCAGACTCAGTTGAAGCCTCTTGTGCTACAGAAGCACAGTTCACCTTTCTCTCTAACTCTGATTCCTTTTACCCCCTCAGTGCAATTTCCCTACTAAACATGAGACACTAAACCTCTTGTTTACAACTTTTAATGACTTACTCTATTTCCTGGAAACTCTATTCCATTTTGTGTATATGCTTCAGTGTGTAGTCTATGCATATGAGCATGTTGTCATGGAGGCCAGAGGACAACCTTAGGTGTTGCTACTTAAGGACTAGCCACCTTTATATGAGGCAGTCTCTCACTGGACTAATACTCACTAAACAGGCAATTCTGGCTAGTCAGGGAACCCCAAGGATCCTATCTCTACCTCCTCATCACTGGGATTACAAGTACATGCCCAGCTTTTGTATATAGGTTCTAATGACTGAAATCATGGCCACCTGCTTGCAAAGCAAGTACTATACTGACTGAGCAATCGTTCCAGACCCTGGAAATCTATTTTTATAATGAGGACTCTAAAGCTAAAGGAGTTTTATTTCATCCAAACCCAACAAAGGCTATTCCTGGTGGCATCCAGACATTGTCTCTAAATGCCGTGCATATTATGACAGCTCAGCAATGGGAAGTGGGGTGCAAGTTCAGATACGGCCCTACAAGGTCACTGTATCAATTCAGTCCCAGGCTTACAGCTTGAGGCTCTCTGCGTTTGTTGAAAGGGTTACAAAGAACTAAATCTGGAGATGGGGTAGTGGGCCTAATTGTTATTATTAACACAAGAGGAGAGGAACCAGTAAAGAGATGTAGAGCCAGACATCTACACCATTTGTCTTACGGGAACCTTGCTAATGAGTCACTTCCACTGAGAAGATACTTATTTAACCTTATTATTCTCCATATGTAACAAAAATTGGATGAGTAAAATAAGGCATTACAAAAAAAGTCACAATTTGCTTATGAGAAATTATGTTTCTATTTTAAAAATTGTCATAAAAGCAGATAACTGAATCAAAAATTGTGCAGGGCTGAGGGGATAACTCAGTAAAGGTGGTGGGGTTAAGGGTACTTGATGTACAAGCATAAAGACCCAAGTTCACTCCAGAGTACCCAAGTACAAGCTGGGCATGGATACACACAAGCCTGTAACTAATGTGCTCTGTAGAAGGCAGAGACTGGAGGACTCCTGCCCAGCAAGTTTGGGTTCAGTAAGCGATGTTGTCTTGAGGGAATGATGTAGAATGATGAGCAGAGCATCCAAAGCCCTCCCCTGGCTTCCACAAGTATATCTGCATATGTACAACACACACACACACACACACACACACACACACACACACACACACACACGAAAAGAGAAGCTATGCATACAAGAGAAAATTAGCATTTGTGATAAAAATATATGTCAAATAAAGTAAATGATATTAACCTTCAGTATTTTGTGAGTGCTAAATATATTCCTAACTAGGGAAGAAATATTGAGCAGATGTTTTAAATTTCTTCTAGAAGTTGTGTATCCTTTATCTGAAATGCTTGGGAACAGAAACATCATGGATTGCAGAATCTTACTTGCATTTGCACAATGAAATCTTACCTAATTACAGAATGGATCACAATTATAAACACAAAACTTACTTGTCAAAGATTATCTTATTATTTACAATCTCACACATTGTAAATGATTTTGTATCTGAAAAAATTTTGTGGCATGAAATTTTCCACTTCTGCCATCAAGTTGCCACTGAAAAGTTTTGGATTCTGGAGTAGTTTGGTCAGATTCTCAGATTAGAGTTACATAATCTGTAGTAACAACTCAGTTCAAATGGTATGTTTTTAGGGCCTACTCTGTGGTAATCGTGATTGTTAACCGTGGAGATAGGACAGTGAGTGAGAGGCATGTTCTCTGCCTACTGGTACCTTCCATTGTACCAGGAGTACCCAAAGGATCAGTAAGTATACAAAGGTGAGCAATACCTCTGTGTCAGCTGACATCTGAGTAGTGAGGTGAGAAGAGCCTGGGAACAAAAGGCCCGATGAGGGCATGAGGTGAGCTTTGAAGAGTAAAAAGGAGGGAGGATTGCTGGAGCAGAGCAAGCAGCGATGACACAGATGAGCTGGTCATTTCAGGGCTTTGAAGCAGAATCTGGATTTTATTCTGTGAGAACAGGGGTAGTTTGGCTTCTTCTCTCCCTAGCTGTATCCCATTCACTTCCTTCACATGTCTTACTGTTCCAGCTGGTCCTTCAAGCACAATATTGAGAGGGAGTGTGGCTAGTGGACATCCCTGTATCGTTCCTGACTTCAGTGGGATTGCTTCATGCTTTTCTCCACTTCGGGTGATGTTAACTGTGGGTTTCTCGTATAGCTTTTATTGTGTTGAGGTATGTTCCCTCCTGCCCTACATTCTCTAGGACTTTTATCATGAAGGCATGTTGGATTTTGTCAAAGGCTTTTTCTGACTCCATTGAGATGATCATGTGATTTTTGTCTTTAAGGCCCATTATGTAGTTTGTTACATTTATTGACTTGTATATGTTGAACCATCTCTACATTTCAGGGATAAAGCTATCTTCTTGGTCATGGTAACTAATCTTTTCAATATATGTCTGTATTCCATTTGTAAGTATTTTACTGGGAATTTTTTAATCTATATTTCATTAGGGATATTGACCTATAGTTTTCTTTCTGTCTTTTCTTTTCTTTTTGTTGTTGTTGTTTGTTTGTTTTGAGACAGGGTTTCTCTGTGTATCCCTGG